>WBZZ01004613.1:122500-125000 GCA_019918135.1 Paulinella micropora
GAAGAATGTGTCGATGATGTGCAGGTTGTGTCTTCGGAATTGGCTGCCGATGCACCTAAGTGTGTGTCTGAGTGTGCTGATGTGCATGTGGTGCCCCTGCATTCGGCGGCCAGTGCAGTGGGGGACCAACCTGCGCAAGCACCTGCAGAGGGGGGCAGCACGAGGGCGGAAGCCAAGCGCGGCCGTCGGGTCCGGAAACGAGCCAAGAAGCACCGCTCCAAGCAGTTCGATACCGGCTTCAAGCTACTCGTCGCGAGTCACAACTGGCAGGGTAAAACGGGATACGACAACGTAGGCACGGCGGAATGGGCATCATTCTACAAGCACGAGGGCTGGCTAGTCATCGGGGCTCAGGAGCACCGCATGGGCAAGAAGCAACTTTCCAAATGCAGCCTGGATGGATTCCGGATTTTTGGAAAACCTGCGGAGGTCAGCGAGAAAAATCGCTGCAAGGGTGGGGTTCTATTCGCGGTGGCTAACTTCCTTGGTCCGTATTGCAACTTGGTGTCAGCCCCCGTCGACCACCGGCAGCAAGTGTGGCTGCGTATCGCCTCGGGTGTTACCGGCGCTCAGGATATCTATGTGGGCAACGGCTACTTTCCCCAGGAAACGCAGGAAGAAGAGTCGTCAGAGGCGTATGCGGCCTGGCAGGCAGCTATAGCTTTTTTTGGAGCCAAAGGTCTTGTGGTCACGGTGGCGGATGCCAACGCGAAGCTCGGGCCGGCATGCAGCCGAAAAGAGGAGGGCATCGTCGGTCAGCACGGGGAGGTCGATGATAAGGGAGCACCGGTACGTTCGGAGAACGGCAAGAGACTCGCGGCTGTTCTCGTCGCTACGGGCCTGCGAAATCTGAGCGGCTTCTCGTGCCCAGTGGAAGGGTCCTACTGTTGGTCCCGGCGTGAGCGGCGCGGCGTGGGCACTGGCAAGCACCTCCTCGATTACATCTGCGCGTCGCCTGGCTTGGCATCTGGAGCAAAGTTTGGAGTATGCGAAGATGGGCCGAACTGACGTGGAGCGGCCAGCGCCGGCCAAAGCGGGCTGCGAAACCTTACAGGTCCTTTCGTGTTGATAAGCTTATTGGTGCTGGTGTCTCGGGTAATGATCACGCTGCGAAGCAAGCGCTGGATTATCTACGCGACAAGTTCGATGACGTATTCCAGCATTGCCTACAGAAGCTTGGAGTGCATCAGCTGCCTGAGCTTGACCTATCGGGTGGTGCCGACAGCCAACGGGTGGTAGATGACGTCACCGAGCGAGTGGCGCAGTCCTTCCGAATGGCGGCGCACCGGGTCATTGGCTCCAGATGTATACGACCCCGTTTCACCAAAAATTGGTTCGACGGGGAGCTAAAGGAGCTCATTCAACAGCGCCGGGAGGCCTACGCAGCATACAGGAGGGATGAATCGAATGCGGAAGCCCGTCTGAATTGGCTACGGCTCCGCAAGCAAATTCGGAAGGCAACTCGGGCCAAGAAGTCCGCCTCCTTCAAGCAAGTGCAGGAAGAAGCGGTCAAATGTCAACGCGAGCAATCCTCAAAGCGCTTTTGGCTACTCGCGAAGCGGCTTGGCGGGGCACGCAGAACGAAGGTCTCCGCGCCGGTGCAAAGGGAGGATGGCTCACTGGCGTGTACGCTGCCGGAAAAGGTCGCTCGGTGGGAGGAATTTCGGAAAAATTCGGTGAAGCCACGGGAAAATCCGGCAAGTGCGGCTGTTGTGGTGGAGTGCTGTGCAGAAGCAGGCTCGCTGGAGTGGGAGGAAGCCGAAGCTAAGCGGCAGTTCCACTGGAACGATCGCTTCAGAGATGAGGTGGCCCGGGCTATGAAGGAGCACGAAGTAGGTCAAGACACTTGCGAAGAGCTGGACAAGCCGTTCACGCAAGAGGATGTCCTTGCAAGGCAACGTGCCCTGAATAACCACAAAGCTTGTGGCGAGGACAAAGTGAAGAACGAGATGCTCAAGTAGTACTATGGCGGCGCCTACATCAATGGCTACTTAACGCAGTACTTCAACTGGATTCGAGAAGCCGAGAGGACTCCAAAAGCTTGGGGCAAAGGAATCATCGTCAATATCCCTAAGGGTGGGGATCCTACGGATCCTGACAACTGGAGGGATATCTCGATTATTAGTTGCCTTGGTAAGCTGTATCTGTCCTTATTAGCTACTCGTCTAACGCTCTTCGTGGATGGCCCGGATAAGCTACGTCCAGAGCAGGGAGGCTTCCTCCCGGGGCGTCGCACTACGGACCAGGTCTTTACCCTTTGGCAGAGGTTGAAGGGGCGTCAGCAGCAGAAGCGGGAGTCGTATGTCCTGTTCGTCGATCTACGCAAGGCTTTCCCGTCTGTTTGGAGAGATGGCCTATTTGAGAGGCTCTGGAAGCTGGGTGTAAGGGGCAAGTTCTGGCGCACGCTACGCAGGTGCTACGAGCAGACTTCGTCGCAAGTGCTAGTTGATGGAGCACTCACCCCCGAAGTACTGGAGGGTGTAGGCGTCCAACAGGGGTC
>WBZZ01004613.1:130000-182500 GCA_019918135.1 Paulinella micropora
AACTATTTTTTCTAAAGGTGATAAACAATTCAGTAAAACCATATTTAAGGTTAAGGGCCGTAAGGGCTTCAAAGTTATCCAATCTGAAGAGGACTTAGTAAGGCCGAGTGAATTATTAAAGACCCATGTTGATGAGCAACCGGAAGAATCGGAACCGGCAGAGCAGTTAGCCGATAAAGTTAAACAAATTAAGAAAGAGAAAAAAAATATTAATTTATTAAAATCATTAGATGCAAACCGGAGAACATACGGAGCAGTGCTAAAATTAAAAAGAAAGTTGATAAGTTAGACTTGTAAGTTATTAATTATTTTTTGCTTGAATGTATTTCTTATGTTTTGTGGTTGTCTCATGAATTTCTTTCCCATTTATCCTTATGGTTGAACCACATTCACATTTTATTTTTTCTATAGTTAAATCATCATTTGAAAGATTAATTCCTTTCATTCTTAATTCGTGATTGCTTGATAAAAGATGTCTTGTTTTGTAAGCATTTCTTATCTCTTCACCACATTCACATACAAAATTTTTCTTCATCCATTCCTTATTCCATTCATTTTTGTATTGTTGTTTATTTTGCTTAACTCGTTCATCGTTGTATTCCTTCCAGACTTCGTGTTTTGGTTTTATGTTTATTTCATTAATTAATCTCACCACTCTTGCAGTTGATGGTTCGGTGGTTAACTAACAGGAGACCAAACCATAGCAGGAACCAAAACATTTAGCAACATAATAAATGCTAGTGCGGGTATTGATATGAAAAGCCAAGGCATAACAAATGTTAATCTTGTTGATGGTGTTGATGTTTCTGTTCTTGATACTTCGGTGGTTAAATTAACAGGAGACCAAACCATAGCAGGCAATAAAAAATTTACATCAGTTTTAGAAGTAAGTGGTTTATCAAATCCTACTTCTTTTGACGGCATCGGCATCGCCTTTGATACAAAAATAGGAATGATTGCAGCACAGAAAATATCAACAGCGACCTTTTATCCGATTTCAATAACTGGTTCGTATTTAGAGTTATATTCAGGTAATACTTTAATTATAACTGCAACTGGAACAACATTAAGTTCGAACAACAACAGAATAACAAACTTAGCCACACCATCAGCAACAACGGACGGAGCAAACAAAAGTTATGTGGATACATTAGACATACAAATGTAAAACTAACAACAGACCAAACCATAACAGGAAGTAAAACATTTAATGGGGCGAGCACTACGATAAAATATCTAACTTTAACAGAAACTGCTGATTTTAATAATCAAGTTATCATTAATGGTGGAAATATAACATATAATGGGGCTCGGATATTAAACCAAAATGGAGGAGATATATTCTTTTCACAGACATCAGGTGATTATCAATATTTCTTATTTACTCTAAATACTGCTACAAGTGGAACCACGAACCAAAGAGGTTATGTATTCACGAATGTAGCATTTGATGTAAAAGGAGCAGGTCTTTATATTTCAAAACTTTTGGACAATAAAAGTGCTTCATTTGACATTGTCCATTTTAACAATGCTGGTGGTATGCGGTTTTATGGGGACTTAGATATGAACTCAAACAACATAACAAGTGCTGGAACAATAACGGGAACATCAATTACTTCAACTGCTGGCATGACTACAACATCATTAACGGCAATCGATAAAATAACAACAGCAACGGGCAAACCAATAATTATAGGAAACACAACAAAAGGAATAGGTACGACAGCGGGTTTAGAATTGTATGGGACTTTTAATAATAATACTGCTGGAGCACATATACAAGCGATTACAACAGAAGATATATATCCTACATTTGGACTATTTAATTTAGGACATAATAGCATAAATATGGCTTTTGATGCTTATTTAGATGGCGCGGGATGGAAATCAAGTTATGCGAATTCAAACTTTTTAATTAATAAATTTTCCAACAAACTTGGATTTTTGTATGATAGTGGGAAAAGTGTTGGGACTGCTGTTCCTTGGTCTGTGGCTCTTGAAAATGATACAGCACGCTTATTAACAACAAAGGCAATAACGGCGAGTGGGGTGATAACGGCAAATGCGGGGATATCAACAACAACATTAACAGCAAGTGGATTAATAACGGCAAATGCGGGAATTACATATTCTGGGGTGCTAACGACCACAACTAATAATGGAGCAAAAATAGGAATTCAAGGACAAACAGATGGGACGAATGCGAGAGGAATATTTGTATGGGATACTGCCGATCCAAACTGGGGGATTTATATGTCTCAGTCTGGAGCAAATATAAAGCATTAAATGGAGGAACAGCACCAGCAGAAGGAGTAGGCGGAGGATTAACTTCTTATGCTTTTAGATTTAGAGTGAATAATTCTTCAACGAGTGGGTTCATATGGGAGAATAGTTCACATACTGCTTTAATGTCTTTGAAAGCAAGCGATGGACAATTATGGGTATTGTCTAATCCAATTCAATATTCAGACAGGAGAAAAAAAGGAGATATAAAGGAATGCTTAGGCTTAGATTTTATTAATAAGTTAAATCCAGTCTGCTATCGTATGCTTGATGATTAAAAAAATGTAGGACTGGCTTAATAGCACAAGAATTAGAGGACATACTAACAGAAATGAGTATGGTAGATTTTGGCGGTTTTATAAAAGAAACAATTATGGTTCCGTGTCCAAAGAAAAGAAAAGAATGCGAACTGAAAGGTGTGAGTGTTAATCCAGAAGATGTTAAATGCGTTGATAGTGGTGATGTCGGTTAGGTATAGGTTATTCCGAGTTTATTGCACCATTAATTAATAATAATAATAATAATAATAATAATAATAATAATAATAATAATAATAATAGTGCTTCTCTGTCCATGGCTGATGCATTTCTGCACATGCGCCTCCATCGTCTCACCCGTGAGGGGAGTACGAAGAATTGACGATAAGCTCTAATGACACCCCCGCAAGGGCAGTTCCAACACTTCCAGACGGGCCGGTATGTTCAATGAAAATACTGGTCCAGACGGAAATAATAATAATAATAATAATAATAATAATAATAATAATAATAATAATAATAATAATAATAATAATAATAATAATAATAATAATAATAATAATAATAATAATAATAATAATAATAATAATAATAGTGCTTCTCTGTCAATGGCTGATGCATTTCTGCACATGCGCCTCCATCGTCTCACCCGTGAGGGGAGTACGAAGAATTGACGATAAGCTCTAATGACAACCCCGCAAGGGCAGTTCCAACACTTCCAGACGGGCCGGTATGTTCAATGAAAATACTGGTCCAGAAATAGACCGGTATGTTCAATGAAAACACTAGTGGCACCGACGGGAATCGATCTGGCGACAGGGCCCAGATGGTAGAACTTGAACACTGGGCTATCACGGTGTCCATAATAATAATAATAATAATAATAATAATAATAATAATAATAATAATAGGCTTCCTCAGACTATAGCATCAGATCCAGATCCTGGACATGTGCCTCCATTGGGTCACCGGTGTCAGCCGATCCCAACGCATTGTCAGAACACCAAACAGACATAGCAGCAACAGCAACAGCAGGGGCAGATGGGGGCTGTGAAGTGCATGAAGAGCTAGATGCGAGGGTGTTAGCTGAAGAGAAGAACTCGGAGACACTACGCTGCGCTCCCGAACCCCTCTCTCTAGCCAGGACGTCCACACTGCGCGGACGGCCGCGCCGCGCAACATCAACGTCACTTGGGGGAGAGGGTGGGACAGAAGCTGATGGAACCTCAGTGAGGTCAATCACCTCCTCGCCCCCATCCTCCACCCCAAGCTCCTCCCTTTTACCCTCCCTAGCAGACCAACACTCAGACACATATGATCCAAACAACACATCCAACTTTGGAGGGGGACGCAACGCTGTAACCCCTAACAACGCAGCAAGCCTAAAGTTACTGAGGAAGCGCGACTTCCCCTGAAAAAACTTACAAAACAATCGTGATTGATCCACAGGCGACATATCATCCCAACCCTGCCGCACAGAGCCCTCCCGCTCCCGCCCAAGCAACACATCCTCCACCACAACCTCACCGCCTACGACCTCACCACCCTCCTCACTCCCTCCATCCCCCTCAGCAGCCCCCACAGCCATGCCACCGAGCCTCTGCATACTCAGCAACAGCTGCTTACGTCTCTCCTCATGCATGGGGCAATCCCATAAGAAGTGCGCAAGGGACTCATTGACATCATCATGACAACAGAAGCAGCGAGGGGACATGCCACTGACCAACTTGCTGCGGTACAACCGAAGGCGGTTGTTGCAGCTGAGCAACCTTCTCCGAAGCAGATTATAATGCGCATCATCAAGGGCTACCCATCTTGGGAACTCCTTAGTTCCAAAGACTTGTCTTAGGATGACTCGCAGGCCATCAGTAAGATCGCTGCCTGCTTCTCGCTTGTCCCACATCAGTTGCTGCACCATCTTGACGTCCTGCTGAAGGGCCCACTTGTCCACAGTGGAACTCCAACCCTCGAGGTCCTTCTCTGAGCTATTTAGGAGCTCCTGAAGCCCTTGTTGTAGATCCATTGAGTCCCTGATAGCGCCTTCGGCCTCCGCAGTCCAGTCGGATTTGACTTGAGATGCGATGACAGGAAATCGCTTCTCCGGTAGAATACGCAGCCGTCCATAGAACTTCAGTTGCGCCGCCCGCCGCAAACGCTCCGCACTGAAAGAGCGCGCCAGAAAGAGTGTAATCCACTTGCTTGTCTTAGGGCTGATGCCGAGAATCATCCTCATGGGGCGCAGCATTGCTGCCTCCAGCTTGGTGAGCTGCGATACGGGGGCACGCCAGACATCGAAGGCGTACTTCAGCTTGGCCCCCACAAGTTGATTCCAGCACATGAGACGATACCTAGCTTGTATCTCACCTGCACACCACAACGAGTACCAACCTGCGGTGGCGACTTCAGTGACACGCGTAGCCCGCAGGGCCTGCTCCTTCCACTTCAGGTCGTCGGTGATAACCACTCCCAGGTACTTGTACTGACTGGTGACACAAAGCTTCTGGCCGCGAAACCACACCACGGGCTCACCTCGCTCCCTGATACTTGGTCGTTTCGCCTTGCTCGACGTGTAAACGGGCATGATTTCCGTCTTGCCGGGCTTCAAGTTGACTTCCAGCCGGTAATCTTCCACGAACTTGGCCACAACATTGACTATCTTCTGGAGCTCGGTGCGACTGTGAGCGATGAGGGCCACGTCGTCCGCGTATAGAAGTGCCTTGATGTCGTTCAGCCGCTTCACATCCGTGATCTTGAGGGCACTCGCCAGCCGATCACACAGCTCATCCATAAAGACGTTGAAGAGTGTGGGAGAGAGAGGGGACCCCTGTTGGACGCCTACACCCTCCAGTACTTCGGGGGTGAGTGCTCCATCAACTAGCACTTGCGACGAAGTCTGCTCGTAGCACCTGCGTAGCGTGCGCCAGAACTTGCCCCTTACACCCAGCTTCCAGAGCCTCTCAAATAGGCCATCTCTCCAAACAGACGGGAAAGCCTTGCGTAGATCGACGAACAGGACATACGACTCCCGCTTCTGCTGCTGACGCCCCTTCAACCTCTGCCAAAGGGTAAAGACCTGGTCCGTAGTGCGACGCCCCGGGAGGAAGCCTCCCTGCTCTGGACGTAGCTTATCCGGGCCATCCACGAAGAGCGTTAGACGAGTAGCTAATAAGGACAGATACAGCTTACCAAGGCAACTAATAATCGAGATATCCCTCCAGTTGTCAGGATCCGTAGGATCCCCACCCTTAGGGATATTGACGATGATTCCTTTGCCCCAAGCTTTTGGAGTCCTCTCGGCTTCTCGAATCCAGTTGAAGTACTGCGTTAAGTAGCCATTGATGTAGGCGCCGCCATACTTGAGCATCTCGTTCTTCACTTTGTCCTCGCCACAAGCTTTGTGGTTATTCAGGGCACGTTGCCTTGCAAGGACCTCCTCTTGCGTGAACGGCTTGTCCAGCTCTTCGCAAGTGTCTTGACCTACTTCGTGCTCCTTCATAGCCCGGGCCACCTCATCTCTGAAGCGATCGTTCCAGTGGAACTGCCGCTTAGCTTCGGCTTCCTCCCACTCCAGCGAGCCTGCTTCTGCACAGCACTCCACCACAACAGCCGCACTTGCCGGATTTTCCCGTGGCTTCACCGAATTTTTCCGAAATTCCTCCCACCGAGCGACCTTTTCCGGCAGCGTACACGCCAGTGAGCCATCCTCCCTTTGCACCGGCGCGGAGACCTTCGTTCTGCGTGCCCCGCCAAGCCGCTTCGCGAGTAGCCAAAAGCGCTTTGAGGATTGCTCGCGTTGACATTTGACCGCTTCTTCCTGCACTTGCTTGAAGGAGGCGGACTTCTTGGCCCGAGTTGCCTTCCGAATTTGCTTGCGGAGCCGTAGCCAATTCAGACGGGCTTCCGCATTCGATTCATCCCTCCTGTATGCTGCGTAGGCCTCCCGGCGCTGTTGAATGAGCTCCTTTAGCTCCCCGTCGAACCAATTTTTGGTGAAACGGGGTCGTATACATCTGGAGCCAATGACCCGGTGCGCCGCCATTCGGAAGGACTGCGCCACTCGCTCGGTGACGTCATCTACCACCCGTTGGCTGTCGGCACCACCCGATAGGTCAAGCTCAGGCAGCTGATGCACTCCAAGCTTCTGTAGGCAATGCTGGAATACGTCATCGAACTTGTCGCGTAGATAATCCAGCGCTTGCTTCGCAGCGTGATCATTACCCGAGACACCAGCACCAATAAGCTTATCAACACGAAAGGACCTGTAAGGTTTCGCAGCCCGCTTTGGCCGGCGCTGGCCGCTCCACGTCAGTTCGGCCCATCTTCGCATACTCCAAACTTTGCTCCAGATGCCAAGCCAGGCGACGCGCAGATGTAATCGAGGAGGTGCTTGCCAGTGCCCACGCCGCGCCGCTCACGCCGGGACCAACAGTAGGACCCTTCCACTGGGCACGAGAAGCCGCTCAGATTTCGCAGGCCCGTAGCGACGAGAACAGCCGCGAGTCTCTTGCCGTTCTCCGAACGTACCGGTGCTCCCTTATCATCGACCTCCCCGTGCTGACCGACGATGCCCTCCTCTTTTCGGCTGCATGCCGGCCCGAGCTTCGCGTTGGCATCCGCCACCGTGACCACAAGACCTTTGGCTCCAAAAAAAGCTATAGCTGCCTGCCAGGCCGCATACGCCTCTGACGACTCTTCTTCCTGCGTTTCCTGGGGAAAGTAGCCGTTGCCCACATAGATATCCTGAGCGCCGGTAACACCCGAGGCGATACGCAGCCACACTTGCTGCCGGTGGTCGACGGGGGCTGACACCAGGTTGCAATACGGACCAAGGAAGTTAGCCACCGCGAATAGAACCCCACCCTTGCAGCGATTTTTCTCGCTGACCTCCGCAGGTTTTCCAAAAATCCGGAATCCATCCAGGCTGCATTTGGAAAGTTGCTTCTTGCCCATGCGGTGCTCCTGAGCCCCGATGACTAGCCAGCCCTCGTGCTTGTAGAATGATGCCCATTCCGCCGTGCCTACGTTGTCGTATCCCGTTTTACCCTGCCAGTTGTGACTCGCGACGAGTAGCTTGAAGCCGGTATCGAACTGCTTGGAGCGGTGCTTCTTGGCTCGTTTCCGGACCCGACGGCCGCGCTTGGCTTCCGCCCTCGTGCTGCCCCCCTCTGCAGGTGCTTGCGCAGGTTGGTCCCCCACTGCACTGGCCGCCGAATGCAGGGGCACCACATGCACATCAGCACACTCAGACACACACTTAGGTGCATCGGCAGCCAATTCCGAAGACACAACCTGCACATCATCGACACATTCTTCATGCAGAGGCAAGACGCGATATCCCGTCGCAGCTTCCTTCTTCCGGACCGCCGCTTCCCCACGCAGATGGATGCGAATAAGCCTTCGGACACGTTCCCTGTCCCTGAACCTGCGCCCAAGGGCCACATTGACCCCTCTGCCGAAGAAGTTGAGATGTTTGAGTTGCTGCAACGCCGTCTGCCTGCTGTCATCGTCCTCGTAGACCAGCTCCAGGTGACGAGACATTCGCTGGCCTTGCCACTCCATTACCGGGACCACCAGACCAAGACCGCTCATTTTGGAGGCGATCTCCTGTAGATTGGCGCGTTCTGAGAGCCCCCAGACAATCAGATTACGCCCGTCCTTGTCGTACCGATCTAGCCGCCGGTACCGTCGAGGCGGCGGTGCCATCTGCCATATAGCGCCGCTCGCCTTATGTTGAAGCGCCGACCCGTGTGCCAGGTTTGGGGAGGAAGGATGAGGCGCAGCTAAGATAGCCTCTCCACGTGGTTCAGGAATTCCGTCATATACGCGAGCCCTCATCCTCCCATCCTGGGACATCGGGCCAGAGCCCGTCGAAGAGGCATTCCCACGGGGATTGTCCAGGTCTTCGGCGATTCTACCTTGTCCCATAAGGGCCACAGTGGTAGCTCCGTGCTTCGCGTATTTGTAATCCATTGAGAGTAGTAGACGGCCAATGTCGCTGGCCATCACCGCCGCGCCTCTTTACGCCGAGGAAAGCGCCCGTCCATGCAAATAGCATCGGCGGTATCTGCAACACACACTACACGCATTTCCGCCGGTGTCACTGGACGCTGCCGCGTCGCTTCGTGCCCTTCGGCGCCCGCCAGCACCCCCAGCGTCGCCAGAACCTGCATCATGCACTACACACACTCTCCATCGCATCGCCAACGCCTCTACTCTCATGCCTTATGGACTTTCAGCTGCTCCTAACAATACACATCATGAGGTACGGGTGTCCCCGAGTGGAGCCAGATCGGACGGCGTGCCGCTGAAACTCCTTCCCCCACGTGGGTATAGAAGGCGCGAACCTAGCGGTACCTATAGGGTCTTACAGACGAGTATAGTAATCCCAGCCGAAGCTGCTCAGTTAGAAATGCAACGGTGGAGGTTGTGAATGCATGGGGCAAGGCACGGCAACGCAGCAAGGCACTGGCAAGGCATTGGGACCGACTGAAGCCCCTCTCCAACGTGCGCTCATCATGTATTCCAGTTAGGCAACCCCGAAGAAGCGAAGATAGGGAGGAGACAAAACCCAGATAGGATGAAGATAGGATTAACATGAAGCCGAAATGGAGCCGAGTTGGAACAGGTCAACTCGGCCCCATCTCGGCTCAATGTGAATCCTATCTTCGACCCATCTCGGTACTGTTTCCTCCGAATGCTCACCTCAACAAGATCACCAAACCGGAACTGGAAGCCCCCAGGCATTTACTCGGCAGGAAATTCGGCGAAAATGGGCTAACCAGGAAACCAGACCCAAACCAACAGCCAAGAAACACGAGCCAACCAACAATCCAACAGACAACCCCACAACCTGCCTGGCCGAACCCCTACCGAGTAAATGCCCAGTTGAGAGTTGCGCATATCCCGGTGACCGCCCTCCCCAAGCGGTCACCTTCGTGGGGAGAGGCCCAACCACCTCCTCTTCCCATGGAGTGCCATCTTGTGCACCCCTCCAGAATAATAATAATAATAATAATAATAATAATAATAATAATAATAATAATAATAATAACAATAATAATAATAATAATAATAGTAATAGTGCTTCTCTGTCAATGGCTGATGCATTTCTGCACATGCGCCTCCATCGTCTCACCCGTGAGGGGAGTACGAAGAATTGACGATAGGCTCTAATGACACCCCCGCAAGGGCAGTTCCAACACTTCCAGACGGGCCGGTATGTTTAATGAAAATACTGGTCCAGAAATAGACCGGTATGTTCAATGAAAATACTGGTGGCACCGACGGGAATCGAACTGGCGACAGGGCCCAGATGGTAGAACTTGACCACTGGGCTATCACTGTGTCCAAATAATAATAATAATAATAATAATAATAATAATAATAATAATAATAATAATAATAATAATAATAGTGCTTCTCTGTCAATGGCTGATGCATTTCTGCACATGCGCCTCCATCGTCTCACCCGTGAGGGGAGTACGAAGAATAGACGATAAGCTCTAATGACACCCCCGCAAGGGCAGTTCCAACACTTCCAGACGGGCCGGTATGTTCAATGAAAATGCTGGTCAAGAAATAGACCGGTATGTTCAATGAAAATACTGGTGGCACCGACGGGAATCGAACTGGCGACAGGGCCCAGATGGTAGAACTTGACCACTGGGCTATCACGGTGTCCAAATAATAATAATAATAATAATAATAATAATAATAATAATAATAATAATAATAATAATAATAATAATAATAATAGTGCTTCTCTGTCAATGGCTGATGCATTTCTGCACATGCGCCTCCATCGTCTCACCCGTGAGGGGAGTACGAAGAATTGACGATAAGCTCTAATGACACCCCCGCAAGGGCAGTTCCAACACTTCCAGACGGATCGGTATGTTCAATGAAAATACTGGTCCAGACGGATCGGTATGTTCAATGAAAATACTGGTGGCACCGACGGGAATCGAACTGGCGACAGGGCCCAGATGGTAGAACTTGACCACTGGGCTATCACGGTGTCCATAATAATAATAATAATAATAATAATAATAATAATAATAATAATAATAATAATAATAATAATAATAATAATAGTGTATCTCCTGCCAATTGCTGAGCCAAAAGGCCATGTGCATCCAGTCCTCCATTCCATAAGGAAAGTCTCCACACCAATCGGTGGAATAAAGGAAGTGACTGCATAGAACATTACTCTAGGAGCTTTATACCAATTAGCCCATGGAAAGGACCGATGGCCTATGTACTCCCTAATAATAATAATAATAATAATAATAATAATAATAATAATAAAATAATAATAATAATAATAATAATAATAATAATAATAATAACAATAATAATAATAATAATAATAATAATAATAATAATAATAATAATAATAATAAAAATAATAATAGTGCTTCTCTGTCAATGGCTGATGCAAATCTGCACATGCGCCTCCATCGTCTCACCTGTGAGAGGAGTAATAATAATAATGATAATAATAATAATAGTGTATCTCCTGCCAATTGCTGAGCCAAAAGGCCATGTGCATCCAATCCTCCATTCCATAAGGAAAGTCTCCACACCAATCGGTGGAATAAAGGAAGTGACGGCATAGAACATTACTCTAGGAGCTTTATACCAATCAGCCCATGGAAAGGAACCGATGGCCTATGTACTCCCTAATAATTGAAGGAGCCATTGTTGCTGTGGCCGGGAATCGAACCCGGGTCAATACGTTGGCAACGTGCTATTCTACCACTGAACCACCACAGCTGATAATAATAATAATAATAATAATAATAATAATAATAATAATAATAATAATAGTGCTTCTCTGTCAATGGCTGATGCATTTCTGCACATGCGCCTCCATCGTCTCACCCGTGAGGGGAGTACGAAGAATTGACGATAAGCTCTAATGACACCCCCGCAAGGGCAGTTCCAACACTTCCAGACGGACCGGTATGTTTAATGAAGATACTGGTGGCACCGACGGGAATCGAACTGAATAATAATAATAATAAAAATAATAATAATAATAATAATAATAATAATAATAATAATAATAATAATAATAATAATAATAATAATAATAGTGCTTCTCTGTCAATGGCTTATTATAATCTCTGGAGCAAATATAAAGCATTAAATGGAGGAACAGCACCAGCAGGAGGAGTAGGCGGAGGGTTAACTTCTTATGCTTTTAGATTTAGAGTGAATAATTCTTCAACGAGTGGGTTCATATGGGAGAATAGTTCACATACTGCTTTAATGTCTTTGAAAGCAAGCGATGGACAATTATGGGTATTGTCTAATCCAATTCAATATTCAGACAGGAGAAAAAAAGGAGATATAAAGGAATGCTTAGGCTTAGATTTTATTAATAAGTTAAATCCAGTCTGCTATCGTATGCTTGATGATTAAAAAAATGTAGGACTGGCTTAATAGCACAAGAATTAGAGGACATACTAACAGAAATGAGTATGGTAGATTTTGGCGGTTTTATAAAAGAAACAATTATGGTTCCGTGTCCAAAGCAAAGAAAAGAATGCGAACTAAAAGGTGTGAGTGTTAATCCAGAAGATGTTAAATGTGTTGATAGTGGTGATGTCGGTTAGGTATAGGTTATTCCGAGTTTATTGCACCATTAATTAATAATAATAATAATAATAATAATAGTGTATCTCCTGCCAATTGCTGAGCCAAAAGGCCATGTGCATCCAGTCCTCCATTCCATAAGGAAAGTCTCCACACCAATCGGTGGAATAAAGGAAGTGACGGCATAGAATATTACTCTAGGAGCTTTATACCAATCAGCCCATGGAAAGGACCGATGGCCTATGTACTCCCTAAAAATTGAAGGAGCCATTGTTGCTGTGGCCGGGAATCGAACCCGGGTCAATACGTTGGCAACGTGCTATTCTACCACTGAACCACCACAGCTGATAATAATAATAATAATAATAATAATAATAATAATAATAATAATAATAATAATAGTGCTTCTCTGTCAATGGCTGATGCATTTCTGCACATGCGCCTCCATCGTCTCACCCGTGAGGGGAGTACGAAGAATTGACGATAAGCTCTAATGACACCCCCGCAAGGGCAGTTCCAACACTTCCAGACGGGCCGGTATGTTCAATGAAAATACTGGTCCAGAAATAGACCGGTATGTTCAATGAAAATACTGGTGGCACCGACGGGAATCGAACTGGCGACAGGGCCCAGATGGTAGAACTTGACCACTGGGCTATCACGGTGTCCATAATAATAATAATAATAATAATAATAATAATAATAATAATAATAATAATAATAATAATAATAATAATAATAATAATAATAATAATAGTGCTTCTCTGTCAGTGGCTGATGCATTTATGCACATGCGCCTCCATCGTCTCACCCGTGAGGGAAGTACGAAGAATTGACGATAAGCTCTAATGACACCCCCGCAAGGGCAGTTCCAACACTTCCAGACGGACCGGTATGTTCAATGAAAATACTGGTCCAGACGGATCGGTATGTTCAATGAAAATACTGGTGGCACCGACGGGAATCGAACTGGCGACAGGGCCCAGATGGTAGAACTTGACCACTGGGCTATCACGGTGTCCAATAATAATAATAATAATAATAATAATAATAATAATCATAATAATAATAATAATAGTGCTTCTCTGTCAATGGCTGATGCATTTCTGCACATGCGCCTCCATCGTCTCACCCGTGAGGGGAGTACGAAGAATTGACGATAAGCTCTAATGACACCCCCGCAAGGGCAGTTCCAACACTTCCAGACGGGCCGGTATGTTCAATGAAAATTGGTCCAGAAATAGACCGGTATGTTCAATGAAAATACTGGTGGCACCGACGGGAATCGAACTGGCGACAGGGCAATAATAATAATAATAATAATAACAATAATAATAAGTAAAATATATAGGATAGAAAGCTATGGGAGGAAAAAAAAGGGGGGGGGGATATGATAGGAGGTAAAGGCAAAGCTCAACAGCTAGGAACATCAAACGTAAGGGAGCGTTTAAGGTTTCTTCCGTTGAGGTCGCTTTGGTAAAAGGCCATATACAATCTAATATATATATACGGCGGCACTCGCAAAAGCTGGAAGACACGAGGTTACTCCCGAGGGTGTTTGGCTAACCACACTCTGGAGGATGTAATCAACACGTACCTTATCCCACGCTCAGGTATCGCCTGATGATGAAGTGTCCAGCGCCCTCTAAAGCCCGTAGATAGTGTCAGGATTGCTGGAAATGTAGGAGATACGCCTTGAGTTCGTTTTTGAATTCTGCTTTGCACATGATATCCCTCAGGCGTTCTGGCAGCTTATCCAATTGTGCTTGTGCTTCTCTACTGTACTGGCCAGTCGTTGAGTCATTGTACATATGTTTCTTTGATGAACGCCTAGTATTGTAGTTATGTATGGCACTAATTGGTCGGATGTTGTTGTAGTGGAGGGGTAGGAATGCTTTGAAAGTTGGGTAGATAAAGGAATGTGCATCCATGCATACGCTATACTTATACATATTAGGTATATTAAGTAGTCGTAGTTTGGCAAAGAGTGGATTAATAGGCGTTCGCCATGATTTAAGACAGATCAATCGCATTACACGTTGTCGGATGATGATGAGTGGGTGTATAATTGTGTTGTCTGCATCTGATCCCCAGATAGAGATGCCATACATGAGGAGAGGGTACACATGGGCGTAGTAGAGTTGGAGGAGGATATGAGTAGGGAGTAGGCTATTCACTAACGAAACATTTGGACGAAGGGTTGAAGTCGCAGCACAATAGATTTTAGATGTTCGCGGAAGGACAGGTTGCTTTGTATGATAGTACCCAATACTTTTACCTTTGGACTTCTCACCGCCGATAGCCAAGTCCAGCCGCACCTTATTTTCATGCTTATGCAAGATAGTGACTACTATAAGTACTACTATAGGACACTTATCTTTTTATATAAAATAAGGCTATTTTTATATAGATTAGTCTTACTATTAATTTCAATAAAATATACATAATTTTATCCAAATTCAATATACCAATCATTAAGCCATAAATAGTCTATATTTGTATTTCTCTCAAACTCTAAAAAAAGATAACTTATCTATCTTTTGCCAAATAAATACTAAGAGACATTAAAACCTGTTTCTTAGTTTTTCTTGGTGTCCTGAGCTTAGTTATCTTTTTTGAAAAAATTAAAAGTCCTCCCTATTGCGAGTTTGTTTATATTTTCTATTTAAATAAATAAAAAGTATATTATATATATATATAAATCACGAGCGATTTTTGCTATATAACGCAAAAACAAGTTTTTGTTTATATAAATGGGTAGAAAACCTACATATACTGCGGAGGAGGCAAGCAAAGCATGCTGAACGCATGAGAGAATATCAGAGAAGAAATAAAGAGAAAGCACTTTTGAGAGCAAAAGAATATTATCAAAAAAGCAAGGCAGACATACTGAGAAATCAAAAGAGAAAAGAGAAAAAATCAAGGCAGACCTTATAAGGCTCCAGAGTATTGTCAGCCAAATTGAGACCTGAAAAAAAATGAATTTCATATTAAAGATAATATAGTATTTTATATATATATATATATTTTATATATAAAAGAAAAAAATTTTTGGAAAAATTATATTCCAATTAATATATGTCGAACACCATCGACTATGGCGGGCACACATGGAACCTAGACAAACTCACAGAGGCAAATATAACATTCCAAATAATGCAAAACAAGTTGTATGTGAAAAAGTCAAATGGTAGTAGGTTTTACGACATAACAACAACAAAGGGAGCACTATCTGGCCCTGAAAGGTTTTATTCTGAACCTGAGAGAAAACAAAGGGAACGAAAATATGTAGAGCCACAAGTAATAGATTTCAATGGCTATAAACTGATAGGGATTGACACTGAACACAAACTACCTGTGGGGCAATCTGTATATACTATTAAATTAAGTAAATCAATGTCTCAAAAAGTGAAAAAGTTTCCATTAGAGGGTATCATCGGTATGATTGGATCTATAATTGAAGACTTTAAAACACTTTACAAAGACAATGACTTAATACAAATACGCATTAGTGCTATTCCTTCAACTTGGAATGTACAAAACCAAAATTTAATAAAAGTAAAAGATTTCAATTTAGAAGATATACTGACTAGATTAGAATCTATACTGCAATCAAACGACGAAAACTATATGGACGAAGGAGCAACAATGGAACTTATTGACTTCAATTTTGTGGGTGTAAGGATGCCAGAAGGAGGAGCAAGATTGAAAGCAATAACAGAAACAGACATATATAAAAAGAAAGGTGTGATACGAATAAACAATGATGACAACATATGTTTGGCAAGGGAAATCGTTGTAGCGAAAGCAAAGATTGAAGAACACAAGAAATACGAACAAATCAGAAAAGGACGCAGAATTCAAGACGAACTGGCAAACAAACTACATGAGGAAGCTGGTGTCATGAAAGATTTATGTGGGCTTTCTGAAATTAGTGAGTTTGCTAAGCACATTGACTACAACATTGTTATTGTTGAATATCGAAATAAAATTGTTTATAAGACAGAGATGAAGGACAAAAAATATATATACATACTAAAAACAATGAACCATTACGACACAATAACAAGTATGAAACCATTCTTATCAAAACGAAACTTTTGCGAGAAATGTATGAAGGGATACTAACATAATCACGCATGTGAATTCAAATGTAATATATGTCTAACCGAGGGTGTAAAGGATACGATAATATTTCAAAATGGAAAACTTGCAATGATTGTAATAGAAAGTTTCCTAATGATAAATGTTTCAACAATCATAAACAAAATGAGTTGTGTGATGTAAAGAAAAAATGTATCTCGTGTGCTAAGACATACAAAGGAGAACATAAATGCGGATATGAAAAATGTAGGAACTGCAAAGAACTAAAACCTTTATGGCACCAATGTGAGATAGAGAAAAAGGTCATACACGCACCATCAACAAAATATGTATTCTTTAATTTTGAAGCAAATCAAGAGACAGGAATACATATTATCAATCATTCAGAAAGTCTATATTTCCATGGAAGAAGCCCTGCCCCTTTCCAAACCCTTGGCGAAAAAGATGGGGGTATGGTAGGGGTGAAACCCCCTCCGACAGCACACCAATCATTTATAAAAACATTGAACAATTCTGCGAGTGGGCGTTGGGTGTAAAACATAAGGGTTATACATTCACAGCACATAATGAGCGGGGGTATGATTGTCAATTTGTGCTGAAATTTTTAATTGAAAAAGGCATAACTCCATTTGTAATCTATGAAGGTGGAAAAATAATGATGATGTCAATTGGTAATGGAAAGGAACAGATTAGATTTATAGATAGTCTATCTTTCCTTACTATGTCTCTATCTGACTTTCCAGACACATTTGGACTTACAGAATTAAAGAAAGGATATTTTCCTCACTTTTTCAATAAAACAGACAACCAATCATACATAGGGAAAATGCCAGACAAAGATGACTATGGCTATAACTCATTTTCAAAGACAAAAAGAGAGGATTTCCTAAAATGGTATGATGAGCAAAAAAGCAAAGTATTTGATTTCAATAAAGAAATGATTGAATATTGTCATAGTGATGTAGATATACTAAGGCGGGGATGTATTGAGTTTAGGAAGCAATTTATGGAGTTTGGTATTGATCCATTTCAATACACGACAATCGCTTCTACGTGTATGGCACTATTCAAAGCAAACTATATGCCTGAGGACAGCATAGCAGTCATACCAACAAACAGAACAGACAAAGCAAAAACAAGTCGTATGTGTGTGTGGAATGGTTAGCATACAGAGAAAACAAGGACAATGCCAAAATTCAACATGGTCTAAATGGTAAAGAAAAAAAATAAACTTACCGAAAGGTGTGAAAGCCTACTTAGACGGATATGACGAGAAAACAAAAAACGGCATATGAGTTCCATGGTTGTTATTGGCACGGCTGTCCTGAGTGCTTTAATGGAAATGAACTGAATAGAGAAAGGTCTGTTAATAAAACGTTTGGACAACTATACAAGGAAACTAAACTACGAGAAACTTTAATCTGCCAGCATCCTGAAGTTAGTCAATTAATAACGATACGGGGGTGTCAATGGAATAGGATAAGAACAAAGGAAGAATTCAAGGGCACAATAGAAGAGACATTAAGAGAACAAGAAACAATCAATCCACGACATGCTATGTTTGGAGGAAGAGTGAATGCTCTGTCTCTAAACTGGAAGTCAATGAGCGAGTATCAGTATGCTAAGTATATAGATGTGTGCTCTCTCTATCCGACGGTTATGTACTATGACCCCTATCCTGTGAAACACCACAAAGCAATAAGAGGAAAAGAAGCATATGATATGTTGAATAATAAAACAGCATTTGGCATAGCAAAAATAAAAATACTGCCACCTAGAGGACTAATTCACCCAGTCCTTCCATGTCAAGATAGAGGAAAGATGATGTATTATCTATGTAATAAATGTGGTAAGGAAGGCTTACAGGACAAATGTCAGCACACTGATGAGGACAGAATACTGACAGGCACATGGGCGACACCGCTTATTTACAAAGCAATACAAAAAGGCTACAGACTTATTGAAACTTATGAATTATGGCATTGGAATGAGCAGACAACTGAACTATTCAAAAAATATTTTAAAACATTTCTAAGAGTGAAGCAGGAATCAAGTGGCTATCCTTCAAATGTCATAACAGAAGAAGACAAAGACAATACATTAAGGACTATGAAGAAAAGATGAAAATTAAATTAGATAAAAGCAAGATTGAAAAGAATGAAGGTAGAAGGGCTGTGGCAAAACTCTGTCTAAACTCACTATGGGGAACATTTGGACAACAAAACTACAAGACACAAACAAAAATAGTAAGGAGTGAAATACAAAATACTAAACGACAAAAAGATAAATGAAGTATCAATCAATGTGATAAACAAAGAATGGTTAGAACTATCTTACAACCTACACCTACAATACAAATATCTGTGTAGCACTATTTACTACAGCACACGCACAGATGAGATTGTATGATATGATGGACAGATTAGGTAATAGGTATTATACCACGACACAGATAGTGTGATTTATTCGGTAGATGAAAAAGAAGGACAGACAGGAGATTTATTGGGGCTATGGACAGACGAATTGATAGATAAAAAGACAAAGATAAGTAGAAAGATAACCACATTTGTTGGAGCAGGTCCTAAATACTACGGCTACATACTAGATGACGGAACTACGAAAATGAAATTAAAGGGCTTCTCAATGAATTACGAGACTTGTAAGAAATTGAACTTAGTAAATATGTTTAGTATTATAAGCAACTGATAACAAGTACAAGACATTGAACTATCTAAGAATGCATACGAAGAATTAGAGGACTTACTTGAAACAAAAGGTGAAAAGTGTATAGCAAAGAATGTGGCAGAGGCCGGAAATTTAACCATACACACGAACAGCAAAATAATGAGAAACAAAAAGACTAAAACAATTTTGTCTGAGCACATACAAAAGATATTTTCATTTACTTACACAAAAAGAGTAATACAACCACTAAAAGAAAACCAGATTACAACATCACCATACGGCTATTAATGATATTTTATTCACAAATCTTTTTCCAAAAGAGGGTTCATAAAATATCGATAGCAAGTAAAGAAAAAAACGATGTTTGAAACCGAAAATATCCAGGCAATGCACAATGTCATCACATGGTTTTTCTGAGAAAATGCGAAAACACAGAAACATTTCTACGTTTTCGCAGTTTTGGCCTACTTTCTCGCAGTTCTTCTTGAAGAGATGAGTGAATTTCCTTTTAAGAATAATTACATGATAAGACATAAAAGGACAAAATAAGACAATGCCCGACTATAGCAAAGGAAAGATTTATGCTATTAGGTCTCACCAGACAGACCATATACATAGGCTCAACTACAAACCCATTACATAAAAGACTTTATCAACACAAAAGGAACTTCAATAATGGAAAAATAGAGTAAATAATTATATCTCTTCTTTTGAAATTCTGAAACATGATGATAACTACATTGAATTAATAGAAGAATTCAAATGCAATAACAGAATGGAACTAAACAAGAGAGAGGGAGAAATTATAAGAGAAATGGAATGTGTAAATAAAAGAATTGCAGGAAGAACATATGAAGAATGGAGAGAGGATAACAAAGAAATAATTAAAGAGAAACAAAAACAATACAAGGAAAAAAACAAAGAGAGGTTTAAGAAATACAGAAAAGAAAACAAAGAACTCATAATGAAAACAACGAAGGCATATTTATCAATAGAAGAAAATAGAAACAAAAGGTCTGAATACCTGAAGGAGTATTCAAAAAATTATAGAGGGACTGGAGTCTATCCTCTGGGTTTCGATTCCGTGCATGATTCTTCAGGTCTTGTGCTTTATCGGAGGGATTCGCCTGTCTGCAAAACTGGGATTTCCCATCATGGGTCACGGTTCGTCCATGAGAAAGAAGGAAGCGCTTTTAAGCAACTGGTCCAATACCGCCATCTGCGGCGCTCTGCTCTTTACCATCACCTTTGCTATGCTTCCCGCTTTGCCCAAAAACGACCGACTGCAATCTTCTTTCATCACACAATATTATGTGCTCTGGACGTGGATGGCATCGGGCAACACGTGGTTTGCTCTTATGCTCAGTGGCGTAGCCTCGCTGTTTCTCGGAGCGTACGATGAAAAGGAGTCGTTGCAGTTTATGGCTCGTTTCCAGACACCGCTTGGGGCACCCGTATTTACCACTCTCCTGGGCATTATGTTTCTCTACATGTCTGCCTCTCTGTATGTGTGGGAGATGTACGGAAAAGTGGCGGGAAGCACTGTTTGCCTGATCTGGCCCTTTGGCATTTTCGGAGTCATCAATGAAGGGTGGCAGATGGCTTTCTGGCACCCCACTAAGTTTCAATCCCTCCCTGCCACATTGTCGGAGTTGCAACCTCCTGACGGGGGGGGGGGGGGGGTGCTTCTCCCCCCTCCCCCTTTGCCCCTTCTCCCGCTCCCGCGCCCCGTTCTCAGACGGGGGAGGAGTGGAAAATATAAAAATCTATGCAAACACGGGTACTCGCAGCGACCGCTGACGACGATGGGGGCCAAGACACTGCGCCTCGCCTGTCTCCGCCCTGGTAGAGGCATGCTGGCTGACTGGCACGACCGCAGAGTTGTTTGAGCCCGCTGCACTATCGACTGACAACCTTCCGTTTATGCGTCAGGCCCAGGCGTGCCAAGGGCTGTGGCTGACCATGCTCGAAAAGTCGATCCGCGGGGGCGATCTGGCAAGGGCACAGAGTTTGCTGCGAGCTTGGTGCGCGGAGGCTGAGGATAGTGTGAGCGCGCTCAGGAGTCTCATACCTGGCGGCCTTTTTTCGCACAAGGGGCCGGCTGGCGCGGGAGTGCTGCGCCGACGGTTGTGGGCGCTGTTGTGCCGGTTGGCGAGCGATGGGCTGTGCGCTCCGCCGCTGCACTGCCCGTGGTGGAGCGGCATGGATGCGCTAGACCAAGCACCGGCCCGTGCTGTGGGACAGTACGAGCTGGCGCAGAGGGTGCTGAATCAGCGGTGGAGGCGAACCTGAGTGTCCTGTCGTCGATGGTGGCCCAGGCGCTGCGCGCGCGTTACCCGGCGGAGAGGGTGCTCAGGTCGGTGCTGACGCAGTTGCGCGCGCCGCGGGGCTCGCCCACCCGCAAGTACCAGGTTTTCGCGATGGAGATGCTGCTGGTGGACATCTGCAAGATGATGCAGCTTGAGCCGAGCCCGCCACATGACTACATGCTCCTCATGAGTTCGCTTGTCATGATGATCTTGAACACGTCGCTAGTACAGTTCGAGCGCGACGAGGTGTGGGCCATACTAGGCGACGCCAGCGACATGCTGCGGTTGTCGGATCCGAGGTGGCTCGCCGCGGCCATGGCGGCGCGATCTCCCGTGCTGCTGCACTTCTTATTGAGGCTCAACCCGCCGCCGAGTGCGCCGCGCTGCCGGGCGCTGCTAGAGATGGCGGTTTCCATCGCGTGCATGCCGGCGAGCGATGACGACGACAGCTTTGTGGTGCTGGCGAGGTCCGTGCCGCACGCTCTGTGCGTAGCCGGCATCTTGGCACGTGAGGGCGCGTCGCTGCAAGGCGCGTGGCTCGAGAGCTGGGGGCCAGACTTTGCTGTGTCCCATGCTTACTGGCAGAAGCTGCGGCCTCGGCTGGTTGCGCATGGGCTCAAGTCGCCCGCAGAGCTACTGGTTAACTTGGACGAGCTGTGCGATGACGCATGGCTGGCTAGTCTGGAAGCGGAAGAGAGCAGCAGTGAGGAACAAGACGAAAACAACGACGAGGAACCTCGGCAGGACGAGGACGCGCCCGGCCCCTCGGCGGACGAGGGGGCCGAGGACTGGGCCGAGGAAAACGAGCGGGGCGGGGAGCCCTGCGGCCGCTGCGAGGATTGCCGGCAGGAGGCAGCCAAGCGCCAGCTGGCGGTCGCGTGCCAGGAACTGGAGACCAAGCAGAAAGAGCTGGCCGGCGCAGAGGAGAGCGCGCGGCAGCTGCGGCGCCAGAACGAAAAGCTCAGGGTGGACGCGGCCCGCGCGCGCGAGGAGTTGGAACGTCTGGCACAGAAGCTGCAGGCAACCCGCGCGCTGTGCACCCAGGCAAAACGCTTGCTGCGCCAGTTGCGCAAGAAAGAGAACAAAAGCACCAGCTGCTACGAGCACAAAGACACCGGCGGGGCCGTCGCGGCCCCGGCTGCCAGCAGCAGCAGCAGCGCGGCGGCCTGGGCCGAGAACGTCGCGCGGCTGAACCCCGAGCTCTGGCCCGACGCGGACGAGGGTGCGATAGGCGCCGCGCTGGCCGCCCTCGACGGCCTGCGCGCTAAGCTCGCCGACAAGCAGGCCAAGCTGGCACGCGTGTGCTGCGCCGTTTGCCTTGAAGAGTCAGGAGAGGGCTCAGCACGAATTACCACGTTTTTTCCGTGCGGGCATAATCGGGTCTGTACCGACTGCGCGGCGCAGCTGAAGGTCTGCCCATTGTGCCGACGCGAAATTAGAGAATTCGTCGTGCCCGTGTGAACAGGGCGCGCCAAGAAAGTGCGAAAAAAAAGAGTACGCTGAATTAAAGCTTGACAGTCTTACACCCTGGCAATAGGAACTAGAGGGAGGGAGCAAGACTTTAATAAGTTCTGAGCCAGGGCCGGCATGCCAGGACCCCCGCCAGAGCTCCGCAAAGAGCAAGCAGCGCGAGCCTAAGCAGACACGGGCGCTCGATCCACGCTTTTTCATGTGTAATAAATGCAAGAAGCCCCGCCCCTACGAGCTGCGGGCACACAAGGACCGTTTGGCTGAATTCCTGCTGCGCTGGAGCCGTTTTTGTGCTTTGAAGTTGGTTGTGTGCATTGCCACCTAAAGCCCGTGTGGCCTCAGTTGCCGGATCTCCGCGGGAGCGACAACGACGGGGGTGGACTCACCTGCCTCTTCCCTATCCCTTTCCCTCTCCTACTTTTCAGTGCCAAGTGTATGACCGTCGAGCTTTAATAAAAAGAATTGTATCATTTTCTTGGCGCACTCTTTTCCCTGCCTCATTGGCGCTTTTAGCGAAGGCAGTCTGGCAGTTTGTGCATGTGATATGGCCGAAAAAGGCAGCGTTTCCAGGCTTTTCTGGCAATACTGCCTTTTTCGGCCATATCATTCCAGGCGCACACATACGCAAATTTAGCGGCAAATTCGGTGCAAAAGAAAGAAGAGAGAGAAAGAGAAAAATCCTGTTTGAAAAAGGGGAGGGAAGGGGGAGGGAAACCCTCCCCCTCCCTTCCCCTTCCCTTTCACTCTCCTCCCCCCCCTCCCTTTCCCTCTCCTCTCCTCTCTCTCCCCTTCCCCCTCCCCCTTCCCCTGTTCTTTGAGCCCCCCGGGCTCAGGGGGCTCAAGTAGAGAAAAGAAAAAAAAGGGGGGGCGCCCCCCCCCCTCGGTGGGCTCCCAAAAAAAGTTGACCCATTTTTGCTCCCCCTCTAAAGCCACAAATCAAAGTATTCACTTGGCAACCAGGTACAGGCATGGCCCTGCCCTTGGCTTTATGGGCCCTGTCTCGACTACAAACTTCGTCTAAGTTATCCGACGAGTGACTTCTCCAATGAGGCGGCGCACTCTCTGGGGGCGAGAGGCAAGGCCCCCCGAGCCCCCCTTTCAGCCCGCGGCAGCGGGAAGAGAAGGCCCGAGAAAACAAGTCCAGACCCAGGCCGGCTCCTCCGGAGCCGCCTTTAGCTTATGCGCCGTTCTGGAATCAGTCTACCAGGGAGATGTCCAGGCAGTTACCTCTATGCAGAGGGCGGTCTGACCAAAGCGAGCGCAAGCCGCCTGCCTCTTTCTTTGAGCAAGGTCATGGGTTACGGTTCCTGGAGCTCTGTCAGAAGGTATGATCCGACAACCGCACAAGGCCCGCAGGAGACCTCCTGGCAGTCGCGGCTTGCACTTCTTCCCGCAACTCAGGTCAATGCGCGACGCAACCCAGCCAAAACAGACGAGAAGCAGAAGGTGCCTAAAAAAAGTTTAGTCTGAACAAGAAAGCGGGCAAGACGCCCCCGCTCAAAACACTCACATGCAGGATCTACCCAAAGACAAAGGACAAGGAGGTTAGACGGGCTTGGCTGCATAAGGCGTGGCTGTTATTTCGGGCAGTTCATACCATCTGGAATGCGGCGCTGGCCTGGCTGAGAACAGAGGATGAGCGTTTCCCTTGGCCCAGCGAAGAGGAGCAGGAAGATCAACCCACGCAGGTTGTTAGTAAATAGAGGCGGCGCCAAGAAAAAAGGGAGGAAAAGCCCGGCAAGCACAAGAGACAAAAAAAGGAAGAGAAGCCGGCTGAGAAAGACAAGGAAGAGAAGGAAGAGACGCCCGAGGAGATCAAGGCCAGGAAAGCTAGGGAACGTCAAGAACAAAAGGAGCGCCGAGAGAAAAGAAGGGCCGAGATGGGCGGTAGAATGCGCTGCTTGGGCGATCTCGATCTGGATACTCTGCGCCTGCGGTTTGTGCAAGAAGATAGTAAATTTGTGCGAGCCAGACCGTGGCTTCTTCGGGTCCCCTACGACATCCGCGCGGTCGCCATTCGGGATCTGCAAGGGCCTCTGCCATCTCAAATCTTAGCCAGAAGGGCAAGTTCTTTCACTGGAAAAGAGTCAACTTCCGCAAGTGGGAGGAGCGCAGGTCTACGATCGCGATCTCGTACAGGATTTGGGGGCGCCAGCGGGGCTTCTTTGCTGGCTTTTTGGGACCAGACTCAGTTACCTCCAAGGATTGGCGCAAGCAAGAGCGTAGGCTTGGAGCCAAGAAGCTTGAAATCAAGTACGACGTGCGCCTGCGGGTCGATGTCTTGGGTAGATGGTACTTACATGTACCGGTTGAGATAGAGCAGCGCCAGCGTGATTTTGCTGAGCCTGATTCAAAGCGTGTAGTGAGCATCGACCCGGGCGTGAGGAGCTTTCTGACTATGTACCACGCGGACTCTGGCGCAATAACCGAATGGGGCCGCAGGTCCATCGCACGCGTGTACCGATTGCAGAAACACATCGGCAAGCTGCTGAGCAAGGTCGAGCTACTGGCTAAGGACAGCAGCAGGAAACGCAACCGCTGGCGCCTACGGCGTGCTATCACTCGAGTGCGCAATAAGATTTATAACATGGTCCAGGATGTGCACAAAAAAGCCGCTAGATGGCTGCTCGATAACCACGACTACGTCGTGCTACCTTGGTTCGGAGCGTCGGGCATGGTGAAGGGCAAAATGATCTCACTGGAAACGAAGCGCAAGCTTCTTGCATGGCGTCACGCAGATTTCCGCAAGCGCTTGCCCAACCTGCAGCGAGAGTATGTAGGTAAATGCAAAGTGCTGATATGCAACGAGGAGTTCACTACACAGGCTTGTACGCAATGTGGGGTACTATGGAAAGACATCAAAGCTGCAAAGACGTACAGCTGCCAGTGGTGCGCTCTCCAGCACGGACGCGACATGAACGCCAGTCGCAACATTCTTTTGAGACTGCTGGCCTTGGGTCAGCAGGACTTATATTAGTTTGTTTAGATCATAAAACTCGCACCAAAACCCGGCTTCAGGTCGGCTTTGGTGCTTTGCTTCGATCGGGGCCTCTGAGGAAGGAGGGGAATGTGCCGCGTGCTGCCCTTTCTCTCTCCCAGCTGTAGGAATCTCTGGGGGTTCACCTCCTCAAGATTTCAATCCGATCTGAACTACCGCGAGCCCACGGACCCGGTGGCCTTCTGGGACAGTTATGGCAGCCGGGTCTCGAGACTTCTAGAGCTCTCTTGCGAGGCCTGCATAATCCACTGCGACCTTAAGCCCGACAACATAGTAGTGGACGCCGGCGGCAAGGTGCTGCTTATCGATTTTGAGCCCCGGTTTACGGCGCAGCTGCACTTGCAAAAGTCGAGCCGCTTGTCCGACAGGGTCCGGAACGCAGTGGCTCTGTCAAACGCGCTGAGCGCCACTGCCAACTTCGCGGCCCGATCCAACGCCCTGCCCAATACCACCGATTGGTTTAAGCCCTTCCGGGAGAGCGCCGCCGCACGCTTCAGCGAGCAGAGCCTCCGCAACTGCGCTCAGTGGTGGTACGACTGGTCACGCTGCCCCGACTACACCTACGCGCTCTTCGGCATCGCCGCCCTCTTTCGCGAAAGGCCTACGGCCTGGCTGGGCCCCTAGGCGTGGCCTTGCATTACCTGCACGCCTGGCCGGACGGCGCATCCGAGCTAAGTGAAGCCGTCCCGGCTTTTTTTCTGGAGGATGGCACGGGCAAGTTTAAGGATGCGCAGGTGGAAGACAGCTGCAGCCTTGACGACGTGGTGGGCCTGTTGCGTGGCCTCTGTGGCTTTTTAGGCCTGGGAGCCAAGCGGCGCAGAACCTGTGCGTCGTGTCGCAACAAAAGCTAGCCCCGCACGTTCAGCACGAATTGTCCTAGTCGCTCCAAGGTACAAAAAAAAGCTTTCTTTAATAAAAGCTTGACTTACTTACTTGTATACGACTCCGTGGCACGGGGCTCGTCCTCCTTGCACACCCCCGCAAGCCGCCGGCAAAGCTCCTCCAATTTCTGCTCTGAGCTGGCGATGTCTTGTACACTTGGCGGCACTGCTGGCGTTGTTTGCACCAGGGCTGCCCCCCTACTCGCTACGTGCTTTTTCCCTTGGCCTGAGCAGGCGCAGGACCGAAGCCCTAAAGCTACGATTGCGATCTACCACATCGGCGTCCAGTAGCCCGGATATTTTTAGCGTTTTGTGTAAGTCTTGTTCGAACCACTGTAGAAGCTTCTCTTCTGCTTCCCATTTGTGATCGTTATGGTTTAGCATCAAGGTGTGCAGTTTGGGCATATTTTCTAACAGCTCCGGCCTTCCGAACCCGCGGATCAAGTCTCCCTCATTCGCATCTTTGCTAGCTAAGGTTTCCCGGGAATGCAGAAAGAAGGCACTCTCGCGTTGGTTTTCGTACCCTCAGCTGTCTTAGCCGTGGGGCCGAACCGAGAAGCGCGACATTGCCCGTGGCCTGTCTCAAGCAAAGGTCCAAGTGCAAGACTCGCAGTTTCTTGCGGTCTAGGTATCCGAGCACGTCGAAATTGATTTGGGGAAAGTTTGCTACGTGCAGAAACCTAAGCTTGCAGCCCGAGAAGACAGAGTTGTCCACGTCGTCGTCTGGGTCTCCGGTTTTCCTGATTAGCGTTAGCTCCCTTAGCGCGGTCTGCGCTTGGAGCAGCTTCTGCAACGACACTTTTTGTAGGCCGCAGCCGATGATCGAAAGCTTAGTCAGCGAGGGACGCAGCAGCAGCAGATCCTGGCCTAGCTTTTGTCTGAACTTGTGCTGTATTTCGGGCGCAATCGTCGATATTCCTTTGATATAGCTCATGCAGTCTCTTCCGGAGGAGGGGCAGTGCCTCTGCATTGTTTGCGTGCGCCTCGAGCTCATTGCGTAGGAATTCCAAGCGCAACACATTAACGCCCGCGGGCCATCTCCGGAGTTTTAGGGATGCTGTATTTGATACGACAATTTCGTCGGTTCGTAGGACACTAAGGTCGGGCCCTTCGCCGTCATCTTCCTGCAAGCGAACGTGAAGACTCCGGAAGCTCAGCTCTGCCGCCATTTTATACTCTGACGGTTTGCAGATGATGGAAGAGAATTTCACGCCCGATTCTTTCCACACGGAGTGCCAGGCCTCTAGCATGACACGACAGCTTTGAGCCATCGTGGCCGTGCTACGAAAATCTAGAGTTTGTTCAAACTCAGCCCGTGACCATGCGTCTGGATTGCGAAGCAGTTCTCGCAGCAGCTTGGAGACCGAAGCCACGCACAAGGCATCCCGCAGCTCTAGGTAGCTGAATACGCAGGGCCACACATCGGCGGGGAGTAATGTTAAGCGCGGCTGAGCATACACAAGCACGCCGGGGCTTATCTTGCGTTTTTTCTTCGCTGGGACTGCAGCACTCATGCAGCTAAGCCCTTCCTCTCTCTTGTCCTCTCCCTCTCTCTTAGTTCTCACTGCCAAGTGTGAGACTTTGTCGAGCTTTAATTCAGCGTATTCTTTTCTACTCTTTCTTGGCGCCCCCTTGCCCCCCCTGTCCCTTTCCTCTTCTAGTTCTGAGAGAGAGAGAGAGAGTTCCAAAAAAGAGGGGGAAAACGTCTAGAAAGGGAGGTCGGTGGGCATGAGAGCCCACACCCAAAAAACTATTTTTAATTTGTTTTTAAAAAAGCTCTACATACTGCAATCGCTCCGAAGTACAAAAAAATGTTTTCTTTAATAAAAGCTTGACTTACTTACTCGTATACGACTTCGCGCCAGAGTCTACTCATCCAACTCACCGCCCGAGCCGCAAACGCATTTGTGCGCATCCTCGCAATGGTTGAGCTCGCCGCACTTGTCGCAGGGATAATAGCAGCAACTTTCGCACCTAAGTTCTGTAATTGTTTCCATGGCCGATCTGTGAGACTCTGCTATGGAACTCGCGCCCACCAAAGCCTGCAGCAGCGTCGAATTCAAGGCACGGAGCTCGTCCTTCTTGCACTCCGCAGCTCGTCGGCAAAGCCCCGCCAATTTCTCCTCGGAGCTGGCAATATCTTCGTACACTTGGCGGCACTGCTGGCGTTGCTTGCACCAGGGCTCATCGACGGGCCCATCACTACGCAACACCAACGCAAACTCTTGGACCGTCGGCGCTGTCTTGGCTTTCTTGGTCGAGCCGGCTTGCTTGCCAGCACCCTTAGGGCGCTGGCGCTTGGTGTTCATGGCATCTGCTTTGTACAGAGGCTTCCTGGGCGCCATTGTACCCGTTGTAGCCACGCATGAAGTCTTCATTCGCGGCGGCATTGCCTGTACCAGGGGACAGAATCAAACACACGCACACACTAAATCAAGCACGCACAGAGAAAAGGCAAAGCACAAGGGGAGAGGAAAAATAGGGGGGAGGGCTAGTGGGAGAGAGCATGGTGGTGGTGTCATCCCCCTCTCTTCCCCTCCCCGCCCTGGTCAACACTGCCAAAAGCAGGCGCGCAAATTGTGACCTGATTTGTGCCTCCGACCCTTTTTTGCAGACGTGTCCCGAGGTGGGGGGTCCCCCCCCCTCGTTGCCGCTCCAGTAGGGGAGGGAGGCCCCCCCCCCCCCCTTTTATTCCCGTGCGGACGACCACGCAATAGATTTCTTTGCTTTTTCTTTCCTCCCCTTGCCCCTTCTCCGCCCCCCGAGATCAGAGGGTTGTGAAGGGGGGGGGGGGGAGGGGGGAAGGGGGAGGAAAGGGGGGGGGGGGTAGAATCGGAAACAGAGGGAGAAAATAAAAAAGATGGGGTGGGGCGCCCCCCCCCCCCTGCAAATTCGGGTCAGGAGAATTGGGGGGGGGGGGGGGGGGTGTGGGGGCGCCCCGGCATGAGCTCAGTGGTATCTTCTTTTTTTTTTTTTCGGTTCCGCCTCCTGTTCTTTAAGCCCCCCGGGCTCAGGGGGCTCAGGTGGAGGGAAGAAAGGGGGGGGGGGCGCCCCCCCCAAAACCTTTTACACCCGCGAGTGCCATTCCGTGATAGCAAAGGTTGTTTAAAGTGGGAATTAAGGGATATGAAAGACCAATGGCTCACAAGTGTTGATATTGAAGATATGTTTGAACTTGGATACGGGGTCAAAATCAATCGTGGATATTACACAGAGGGAGCCGAACCAGTATTTAAAGAATACATTTTGGAATTATTCAAGAAAAAAGAAAACTCAAAGAAAGGAACTCCACAATATCTATTAGCGAAGTTGTTTATGAATGCTTTATACGGGAAAACAATTCAAAGACCGATAAACTCAGTGAGTAAATATATTTCTAAAAATCACGAATACTGGAAATTCTGGGCTAAACACGTGATAACTAATATTGAGAAATTTGATGAGGCGAATGGCGAATTATGGCTCATTACAGGAACCCCCCGCGACAAACAATTGATAGAAGAAAAAATTACAAAACCAACACAATATGGAGCCTTTATATTAGCATACAGCAGACGAATTATGTATAAGTATATGACGGAGGCTAATCCAGACAATGACCCAGACAGAGATTATTATTATACGGATACAGACAGCATTCAAAGCCATGTAAGAAACATTGAACGGATAAAGAGATTTAGAGATAAAACAATCGGTGGAATGGATGATGACCTTGGAACTGGTTGCAAAATAATAAGGGGATTATGGATAGCACCAAAATTATATATGTTGGAGTATGTAAAGAAAGACGATAATGTTGATTTTGAAAAAAAATCAACATAGAGGCAAAACTCATTTCCACTTTAGAGGAAAAGGTTTGGACTTGAAAAATTAAATCCAACCGCTTATGAATTAATGGATAAGGGCGAAAGTTTAACTAATACCAGAGACTTTATAATGAAGAAGATACACACGAGCAGAAACAGCAAACAACAACATATTGAACACTTTAGCATACGACACCAAAAGAATGTCGTAAAACTTGTTAATAAATCGCGATGGTGTGGGCGAGACTTCTACACAGATAATGATAGTATCTCGCACGGCTTCCATATCCGCTCCTAAATTAATGATATTTGTAAATCCACACTTCCGCTACCGCTCTCGCGTGTTTTACAAACATCGATGTTTATCAACAAACGAGAATGAGCGAAGCGAATGAGAGTGAAGTTGATAAATATCAATAATTAATTTTTTTCAATAAAATCTTTTTATCAGTCTATATAGACCAATGACCACCCTCACTAGACTATGTGAAAAATTTGGAAAACTTTCAATTGAGAAGAATAAGGAATTCTTTTCAGTAAGAGATGTTCAACAGATAATTGATGAAGAAATTAAGGCTATTGAAAAAAGTAGAGAAGGAAAGCCAACCGATGTTTTTCCGTTCGGTAAGTATCGCGGGAAGAAAGTTTCAGATATTGCTACCATTGATAAGCCATATTTTGAATGGGTTATGAAACAGCCTTGGTTTGATAAATTTACAGACATTAAAAGTGAAGTAAAAAAATATTTAAAATAAAATAAAATAAAATATCTTTATATATATGATGACTGACCTGAACACCAAACAGGGCTACTTAAACGAAATTGAAAAATGGAACATTGACAGCGAAATTAAAAAGCCTACGATTAAATGGACTAAACCTGACATTCTTTCTTTCTACGAGCAATACAGGCCACGTGATGATAATGTGAAAGTAGTTATTCCATCGGATTCCAATGTTGATTTGCAAGATAAATCAACATTTGCGACATTAGAAAAAATAATGGTGAAGAACCAAGCACACCTTTTAAGGAGACTGATTTAAAAGAGACTGGAATTACTGAAATAGCACAAAATGAAACTAATATTTTCTTCAATATGGTAAGTATAAAAAAATGAAAATTGAAGATGTCGCTAAGATTGATAAACCATACCTTGTCGCTAAGATTGATAAACCATACCTTGAATATTTAATTCAACAACCTTATTTTAATAACAAAGATGCGGTAAAAAATATCTCTGATGATACATCACATTCCGTTTTTTTTTTTTTTTTTTTTTTTTTTTTTTTTTTTTTTTTTTTTTTTGCTTTATTGGTCTTCTATAAAATTAGCAATAATATTGACATTTCCACCATTATTAGTAGTGGAAACTGATTTCTGTGTAAAAGTTAATACATCACTTGGAGACAGATAAATATCATAATTTCTTAGATTGATTTGTTGAGTTGAATTAGCATTAATATAAATTTTAAAAATTGTTGTTCTGTTGGCAATAGCAGTCGCTGTTGTGTCAGTATCAACTATTGAATATTTCGTATCTACATCAGCATACACTGCTCCAGTTAAAGTTCCATTCAACACCATTCTGACTATATTTGTTTTTCCGTCTTCATTACTAATACTTATCAATGATGTATATACTAATGAATAATTGTCTAAGTTAGCACCACCACTATCATATTTTGCCTTATTTCTTATTCTCAATATTGGTCTTTCTGTGGTGTGAGCAACTTCACTACCCTCAATTGAATTTGTTATGCTAGTATTAATAGTATTTGACCCCTCAATGAATAAACTGGCACTCGCTGTTTTAAGAGTTTGTATTCCAATCGCTGCATCATTTTTCATTACTGCTGTAAAAGGTAATGTTGTATTTCGCAGGCTTACCCCAGTATTAGCATTCGCATAGTCAATCATATGAACTAATTGAAATAATCCTGTTATGGGATTTTCAATATAAAACTTAATAGCACCAAATACTGAAATTGAATTCGAAATACATTTCCTCTGCTCCAAACTACTTCTGGCATAGCCGAAGTTCCATCGCACCAGTCATCCCAGTCTGCTTGGTCAATATAATCTACGGCACCTCCTTTACAATGCGCAATATTCATTCCTGCTCTATTTTTGTAGAAATAAAATGCATTAACGAGTTCATTTCCTATTCCAATATATGAATTGTAATCTTTTGCATCATCCGTTGTCCATATAGCAGTAAAGCGGGCGAGGACACCTGTTTCCAGTTCTATATTTTATTCTCCTTTTACTTACCAGTCTAGCATCTGCCGTGGCAACCGCTTGAGTTTGTAATTCAGCCATATTATTCAAAAATGACACAGATGATTTTGTTTCTGTTTTTGTCCATATCCTAGTATTAATGGTATATGGAAAGATTTCCTGTAAAACTGGCGTTGATTGACCTACTTCTGCTTCACCAAAAGCGGTTTTTGAATTATTTGTTTCAATATCACCATCATATCCAACTTTGACATGTATAAATTCTCCGTCCGGATTTTCTGCGATTAAGTTTCTCTGGTGAGTTTTCATTGATATTTTAGAATTTCGATTCGTGCTCCGCAATCTCTCTTATTCTCAAAATGCTTATATCATTAAAATTAAAAAAAAAATTATTAAACATTGATGTTTGTAAAACACACGAAAGCGAAGCGAAAGTGTGAATTTACAAATATCAACTCATCAAAATTTCAACTCCCTTAACAAGCACACTACATTGAAGAATGGCGAATGTGTAATGGTTAAGATTAGTTATGCCAACACCATTCGCATTATTACTTGTAGTTGAAACGAATTCATATCGCCTCTCAGTGTCTAAGCTCAAACCGCTCACCTCATAGCCATCGGTGTCCTTATCACACAGCGGGCGGTTATTGTCCCAAGTATCTACGTGGAACCAGTTGTAATGATAGACATCGCTGTTTAGGATAGCACTCCCCTTCAACTTATCCTTCAAAATCATATAGTCTTCATTCTCAGAAGTGTCCATGTCAAACTGCTGTAGACGAGAGCAGTCAAGGGTTGTATAATAAGAAATAATTTTAGCATCCGCCCTGTTGTCATGATAAAAAGAAGTATTAGCACTCTCAGTAAAATGAAAGGCAGAAGTATATATACGACGAATTCTTTCACCCTGCGAGCGGTTCATCTTAATAACATAGTTCTGTTGGTTTGTTTGAAGACTTTGCTTCCATGCGATAGGATACTCAATCTTAAATGGAAAGCCTTCACCCGCAATATTTTGCTGGACACCGAGGATGACATTCGGGTCAGTCTCAACAGCAAGCAATAGATTTAGGTTGGAGATGATAGCACCAGCGGTAGTAGCGGCAGCACCAGTGGAAATAGAACTAGCATCAGTGCCATAGAATGAAGAGCGGTTGGTTTTAGCCCCCACAATCCGAATATCCAAAATTTCATTAAATCCAATAGTCTTATCCAGTTCAAAAATAGTACCAAACAGCATACCCAAAGGAAACTTAACATTAATAACAGGGGTGGCAGCATTGGCAGTTCCACCTTCAAAATACTTAGCCTCCTCAAAAGGAACATTAACCAAACTATAATTTCCAGCAGTGCTATCAGCGAGGGCGGTATCATCATAACGGCGTGCATTAACAAGAGGCACTTTGTAATATCCTTGAACTGCAGCGACCAATCCAGCAGTATTGCCTGCAGCAGTAATTGCCGCTCTTTCCGCTACGGTTCCAATTTCAACTTTTCCAGCATTACACTTTTGAAGCATAGCACCGCTACCCACACCAGCACCATGATTTTCAAGTGCCATAAATTTTTCATACTTAATTTCTGGTTTCCATATAACCTTTGTGTAGTTTTCTACATGTTGAAGATTACACAAATACTGCCCGCTTCGGCTTCGCAATTCAATAGTTTTAATCATAGACAGACAATCCATATAGATACGATTGTAGCGACCAGCACCACCTGCAGCAGACGGAGTGTAAGTAAATCGCAACACACTCCTCGCAAGGTTCAAAGGACGAGTACTGAGGAATTTCAAAGGTGCTTTCCATACCACCAGCAGTAGTAAGTGCGACAGGTTGCGAGCCTTCACGAGTTTTAAGTTTGGTTAATTCATACTTGCCAGTGAGCAGTTCCTTAGTCTGATGGACTAGTTCTCCTCCGTATTGGACATGCATTTTTTCTTTTTTTTTGAAGTAGTGTACATTAACTAATTCACCAGAATATATTTATAGAAAAAAATAAATAATTCTAAAATTAATTATCTAGCCTTTAACAAATTGAAGAATGAATTAAATAAATTGAAATAATTACTTTCACGATAGACTAATAAAGTCATAACAATACCTGAACCATTAAGATTTATTGCTTGGTCGTTTTCGTCTGTCAAGTAAAACCTAAACCGACAGAGTTGTAAATCTTCCGAGCCGGAAGACTCACTAGCTGACGGGCAACGGTACTTGCCGGAATAAAAGGTTATTAAGCGCAGAGGGCGGGCAATGCCGTGAGGCGATTGATCACTCTCTATATTCAATAACTAGTCAATACTAGCGTCCCAGTATTACTAATCCGTTATTATTGTCCAAGTGTTTACACTTCACTTATGCAGTGTGGTTACCTTTTAATTGTGAGGTACAGACTGTGCTGCTTGAGCACCCTAGCTACGACACCTATCCGTTCCATCTATGCTATCCGTTCTACAATTGACTGGTCTACATAAGTCCCGACGGGGACAATGCCTTATTCTTGATGATTCAAGAATGTCTAGACAAGATGTATTGTACAACTCAAGTAAACAAGTATGCAAAAATGGTATCACATAGGTAATTAGCAAGGAGGGCCGGTCGAGAATAAGTTTACGTGAATTTGCCAATGAAGACAAATTAGGTAATGGATATTCCCGGTAACGGTATATCTCCGACGCTCCCCCTCAAAGAACGTAAACTAATCCGCCTTGACTGCTTAGTAATAATATGGTTTATTATTAAGTCCGCACCAAGGGCCTTATGATCATAAATGAATTAACATGTCTATGCCCTATCACTCACGTTGGCGGTGAAAGGCCAGACCCAAAGAAGGTTATTACTTACCCTCACTCTCTCTGAAATGTAGAGTCAGAAGTGGCTACCCCACTTACCGCGGCATACATTATTATATCAATGAGATTACATGCAAGGCTGGCGTCCCACGGTAAAGCAAGGCCTCTCTGACGAGAAGACGATTAACAACTACTCTCACCTAACCTCTCAAATTGAAAAAGGTAAAAGTTGAGCCCATCCCGGCTGAAACTTGAAGTATGATCATGCATCGGAAAATTACATAACATATAATAAAAAAAAAAGTCAACAAGTCGACTTAGTAAATGTTGATCCGTTAATATGATTTACTGTGAAATTTAATGATTTATCTATCCCTAATGCTTATATGATAAACATAATGTCCATATATATGAAGTATAGATATAGACATCACATGGTAACATATAAAATGTGGCATTGAATAATATAATAAAAGTTATGAAGGCAAATGCATATAAAATATACAATATGAAATATAATCATGCCAAATTAACGCAGTAGTTATATAATATCGAGATATAAAAGGAAATACAATTTATTTGATAAAATATATATGCGTGTAAGAGCAAAAATAAAAATGTCAGCATTTCCCCGGCAAGGGGTACCTATCAAAAAAAAATATATGTAAAATATTAGATGTCGAGCGGTTAATGCTGGCTGATCCCGCGGATTTCATTGCCCTCAGGATCCCGAACTCGCCTCGATCGAATCCTGCTCGAACATTTGCATCGGGGCCCGAATCCTCCGGACTTTGTCTTGTGTTCTTGGCCCGTCCCATGCTCTGCTGCCTAAAGTTCCTATCAACGGAAAAAGGGGTAGCGCACGGCAAAGACACACCAAAAGCACAAATAAACATGGTGACAAGTCCTAGCGAGCTACAAGAATGCTTTTGGACTTAAGAGCCTGAGGCTACTTAACGACTTTGGGTCCAGAAGCACTAAGTCGTTCGATGACGCAGCCCACTTCCGAGTCGGCTGATCCAGGCGCCAAAACACAACCTATAAAGCTGGGTATATAATAAATAGCGAGGTTGACCCTCGTATTACGTAAAGCGATACCGACATTGAGTATTGGGACTCATTTCCGGTCACTACTCCAATGACTTGGTCATTTTCGGTTAAAACCCCTACTAAGGCTATGTCTATCTTAATCGTCCGAAAGCGCCATCTTTCTAAGCGCGTCCAAATCCAATTTGGGGCGCAACACGTCCAACAACATGTCTGCTTGATCCTTGGGCAAATACTTAGTCAAAACATCCCCTAACTGACCTTGAGTACCTATCTTCCTAAATAAAGCTATGCCTTCCTGTTCTAGCTCATGTAGGTAGTGTTCCTCCAAAGGCAAGTGTTTCGTGCGTGGTCCGGCTAACCCGCGTTGAGCGGCTAGTATGGTTTGTGCGTTATCCTCGTAAATGTCGAATGGTTTGGGCTCCGGAGTGCCTAATTCACTTCGCATGTTGCGAATTGCCATAGCTTCCCTTAGTGCCTCGTTCGCAGCAAAAATTTCCGCGTCATTCGATGAAAGGGCAACTTTCGACTGCCGTTTAGACAACCAACCCACGGGATCCCCTCCTACTAAGACTACATACCCAGTACGAGATTTACCCGTCTTTAAACAAACCCTGTGAGCCGCATCGGGCCAAACTGTCATGGGTCCAATAGGTCCTGCCTTCCCTCCCGCACTAAGTTCTGTTTTACTGAACCTAAGTACTCTATCATTCTTCAGATATCGGATTATCTTCCCTAGCTTGGAATAAGTCTTCCCCACATGTATCGTCTAAAATACGCTTGCAGAATTGAGGGCTTCCTCAATATCCGGCCTAGTCATCTTGGCCAAAAAGAGCAAACTCCCAACTATCTGTGGAATGGAGAACTGTCTAAGTCTAGCTTGCGCGTCCATTGGCATAGGGCCAGTTTTTGATCCTGGAGTTGCGCTGGGCTTGCAGTGTTCATACCCGTAAAATTTCACAACTTTCCGAGCGTAACTTCGCTGACTTAGGATAATTTCCGACTTCAACGTAAAATAATTTCCATCCCCTTGAATTCTTTTGCCAACCCGAGTCTTTTGATGGGAAAGTTCATCTCAAGTTTCTCGCAAAATCTGTCATAGGCTTGCCTATTAGGAGCCACGAAAATGAGATCATCTACATGGAAGACGCCTACTATTCCATCCCCTATCTTCACTCCTTTCTCCATAAACATACATGGGTCAGATTGGAGTGTTACAAACCCTAACTCTTTTAGAAGCCCGGAAAATATATCATACCACCGCTTCCCCGCCTGGGGAGCGCCGTATAATGCTTTGACGACCTTCCATATCTTTCCTACTCTCCCTAACGTGGATGCACCGTGTGGTGGGCGAGCATATATGGCGTCAATCATGTCGGCATTAAGACATGCGTTTTTAAAGTCTACCCCGTAAAGTCTCCTACCATAGCTAACTGTCAACTTGCAAAGCAGCAAAACTGATCTGTGGTTGGCGCATGGCACGTATAACTGTTCAGGATTATAACTTATACCCGGTTGCAACTGGTCTCCCCTTAAGGATAAACGTGACTTGACGAATCGAAGTCCATCTTGGTCAGTTTCAACCTTATGCACCCAAGTTAATCCCACTATCTTAACTCCGGCTTTCCTAGCCTCGCTTTCGTCTACCCATGGGTAGGTCTTAAACTCCGCTATAGAACGTAGCTCTCTATCTATCCAGGCCTGTAGATCTTTGAGTGTCATACCCTCTATGGCTAAGTCTGGCGGCAAATGTATGTAGAACATCCACTCACTCGCTTCGTCATGTGAAATGCAATCATCCATGTCAATCATAGCAGTAACATGATGTGTAGATGTGCGGTGTCGATCTACTTGCTTTCTCACTCTTTTTCCGCTGACTATGTTCGCTTCTGTTATCCTGTCGCTCTGTTCCCATGTAACTCCCTTGGTTGGGGCCTTACCCTCTACATACTGTGATGGGGTGTCATGTTGCGCGTTTGGGCTGTTCATATCTGCTGGCAACGGCCCTATACTCATGCGCTCATCTATTTGCTCCCCCTGGACTGCATCAACCTCTTGAGGTTCATGTTCAGTCTCTAGCTTGGCCTCTACCTTATCATCTACCTCCTGTCTACGTGCGGTGTAGTGGTAGGACTGTGAGGGAATGGTGCAACTGGACTATCAGTGGAACTGGGTTCTAAATGTTCTAAATCGGCTACCTGGCTAGTTCCTATGGATATCCCGGTGTCTGAGAACCCCTGTGTGTTGCTGTGGTCTAATTCATCGCTGAATTCTGGCTGTGTGTCTATCTCCCCCTCAGTTGCATCTTCCTATGCTACCTGAGGTTCTATCGACTCACCTACCCTACTAAGATCAAAGCGGACATTTCTAACGCCTGACAAGACTTTCTGTCCATCCCAAACTCTGTATAAATTGCGATGCATATCGTATCCTACTAACTTTACTAACTTACCGGGCATGGATCCTTTACCATTGACCTTTCCTACGTGCATCACTCTCATGCACCCAATTGGACGTAATTGGTGCAATGGTGGTGCACGTTTGAAGAGTAATTGGTAAGGCGACGTGCCCTTATGTTGTCCTTAGTTATAGGCAATATATTATATAGCACTGTGGCTGCATGTTCCATTTCTGCCAAAAAGTTGGGCGGAAATCGAGCATGCTGCCTAAGTGCGCGAGCAGGCCCCCCCGTCACCCCGTTTATTCTCTCAGCTCTCGCATTACCATCTTTATCAGCCGTGGCTGCATCTTTCCATATAATATCGCTATATTTCTCACTGATCTCTCTTGGTGCCGTGAATTCCTGGTCGCAAACTACAACTTTAACTTTACTCTCTGTCTGTCTCTCAATAAACGCTATCGCTTAATGTATGCAAGCTATAAATTCATTTTTATATCTTAAGTAGAAATCAAGAGCATAACCCGAGAAATCGTCCATAACCGTGAATTTATACCTTCTTCCTTCCCGTGACATGACTCTCCACGGGCCTTGCGTGTCACAATGCAACATCTCTCCCACTCTCTCTGCTCGAGGCAAATGATTGGAAGCAAATCGAGGCAACACGCTGGCTTTGGCAATCATGCATGGCTCACACATTCTACATTCTTCTTTTGCACTCTCTACACTACCATCTCTACCTACTAGCTTAATGCCTACGGCGTCTGCTAAAGCTTTAGTCCTCTCCCAGCTTACATGTCCCGCCATAGCATGCACTATACTAACAGGCGCTCTCACTCTCTTGACAGTAGAAGGGTACTTAACAAACAGAACAGCATTCTTTATTATTAGTTTAGATGAATTAATACTCACTTTACTCTCTTTTGCTGTTACTATTGTCCCTGTGTGGGTTTTATGCTTGGGTTCTCCCACCCTGTTGCCCCGCCTCCCTCTCTCTCTCAGGCGCACCCTTAGGTGTGAAACGACACTTAGGATCTAACTTACTATCCTTATGGCTATCCCATCTGTATAGCAAGGCTTTAGTTAGCCTCCCCTGACAAGTATGTCCTTTTCCTTCACAGGCAGTGCCCCCTTCAAGATGAACATCTGTCCATTTTGATGGAGTACTGCTCTGTGATGGAAATGGTCCATCGGGCCAGTGGGTGCAACGTTGATTGGCATGAGTGGATCATAGTAGGCACTCTTGCAAATTTTATGCATTCGCCCCTCTCCATCTACTCTTGCTACACACATCAACCCTGCCTCTCCTATCACTCTCGTTCCATTCCCTGTACTGAATGTTACCTTACTGATCTTCTTCAGTTCTTTCATCATCGTGTCGTCGTGACAGACATACTGTGTCGCACCACTATCTTGATACACATGCTTGCTCTTTACTAGCTTACTATGTGCCATGACTGTGGTGGAGTCCTGTTTCTTCTTTGATTTGTTTTTCTTGTCTTTCTTCTTCTTCTTCTTCAACTTCTTCTTCTTTTCTTTTTTCTGTTCTTCTTCTTCAGACTCAGAGAACTCAGACGGCTCTGATGACATAAGCTCAGGGACATAATCAGAGTCGTCTGGGTCATAGTCTCTATCAGGCATTCCAGTCTGAATCTGTCCTTTCAGTTCTTCTTGCAGGTTAGTTATAACTTCTCTTACCTGTCTGTCCAACTGACTGATTCTCTCTCTAGACGCACCTGTGATCAGTTCCTGAGGAACTGTCACCTCAACAAACCTACCTGTGGGATCTAGTCTAACCTCTATCCCATCATCGTTCGGTGTGTTGGGTGTGTCAGGTGTAGTTGGAGTGAAATGCTTGTTGTCGTGTTGGGTGGAGTATGGGCTAGTGGTATGTCTTGTGTTGTGAGTCACAGTCACTAGCTCAATAGCTCTCATCACCTCAGTCAAGTATTCGTCTATCTTTCCTCCTACCTCGATCACTCTCCTCTCATCCCATACTCCCCCTGATCTTTTCAACTCACTAGCTATCTCTCCAACTGTCTGCATGTCAATGCTTGAGACTAGTCTGTAAGGTGAGATGACAGATGGTGGTATGATGGTGGAAGTGGAGGAGGGGGTGCTTACCGGTTCCTCTTCCTCAGGGACGCTGAGGGCAGACCTGTTGCGCCGAGACGCAGCTTCAAAACTTGAAGCTAGGTCGGTCTGGGAAGTTCCCGGGGCGCCGCGACCGGTCTGTGGGAGGTCACCTACAAACCTCCAAGTCAGTGTGTTTAGTATAGCTGAGGAGGTAGGATTAGCAACCCAAGGAGGGGGTTGATAATTCCAGTCCTCTCCTTCAGCTACACAGCGTAAATTACCGAACATATCGAGAAATTCTTTCGCTATTTCCCGTAACTTTTTCTCGTTTGGATAATTAACCACTGCTGGTGGTCTGTCTGTTGCAGCCTGCTCTAAGTCTATGAACGGAAAAAAACACTCTGTTTTGCATGACAGCCACAAAAGTCATCATAGTTTAGCATATCTGCCATTCTTTGAGGTGACCCGAACAGATGGGCTCCTAAACGAACTTTGCAAGGTTTACCCCATGAAGTTTTCCCGCAGCATTGCTTGTTGCACGAAATTTTCTCGGGCTGTTTATCCTTGTTTGTTGTTTTGGGTGCTGTGGTTGTTTGTGGAACTGGTTGAGTGATTTTCTTCTCTCGTTCTCTCTTTGTTGGTTGGTGTGGTGGACGTGGAGTGTTGGTCAGTGCAGGTGCATCTGCAACTATCTCCCTACCTACCAATGTTTTTGTGATAATCCTGTCTTGGTTCAGTGTTGGTTTTTGTTTATTTTTGTTATCTCTCTGTGGGGGTGGAGGCTGAGCAGTGATGGCACCGCAGCCATAGGTGTAGGCAGTGAAGGCAATAAAATAGTTCTCACCACATTCGCCCTCTCTACTCCTTGCACTGGTGTACGAGATTTTGTTTCGATGTTGCGAGTTGATGATGTGGGGGCAGGCAAAGTATGATAGGAGGTGGAGCGGGTGTATCACTATCTTCTTCACTCTCCTCAACATCCTCACCACCACCACCATGCAAAACAAACACAGTTCCCTCAAACAAATCAACGTCTTCCTCTTCACCTTGCTCTTCCTCTCCCACTCCCTCTAGACTATCCACTTGATCTATATCTACGTCTTCTAGCACGGTAACTCTATCATCATCCTGACTAACTCTCCCGTTATCCTCACCCTGTGCTAACACCATTGTCTTCGCACGAGGACATTGAGCACGATTGTGCTTTCTGCCCTTGCACAGTGTGCAAGGCAACTTTGGGCACGTCGCGCGCCAATGGTCCTTTGCCTCACACTTGTAGCAACCACCCTTCTCTTCCTCACCTTCGTTCTCTTTAGCTACAAACGTACCTTGTGCCGGTCTGCGAATGAATAACTGTGGTTGTGTTGGGTTTGTGTGTCATTTGCCTAGTCTGGTTTACCGAGATTCCGGACCAGAATTCAAACGAAAATTTTGCCAGACTTGGCGTATCACTCTCTCCACCTCACGGTGGTTCAGTCGGTTTTTGCGACCGAGTTGGTATACCATAGTATCCAACCCCGCGAAAACTGTATGTTTCTTAAACTTCATTAAGAGAAAAGAAGAAAAGAATTCGTCAGGAATTTTACCTCCGTAGTCGCGCTGAATGCACTCTTTAAGATACATATTTCTATCCAGCCACAACTCAATGTGCCCTCTTGGGTAGGATGAAATAAAAACAAACATACGTTTTATCATTCCTGCTGCGTTGGCACCCCCATACCGGCGCTCAACAAGCATCATCATGCGTATAAGGTTGCCATCCGAGACAGTCATGCATAAAGCTATGAGTGTTGGATGCTTGAAGGCAACGGAAACATAAAGGCTTAGCTTTCGCATCGCCTTTGCGTGTTCCTTGCGTTCTTTTAGTCTACGTCTTCTCGATCTTCTTTCTTTCTTTGACTTACTTCGTTCTTTCGGTCGCATGCGTGCATCTTGGCTCTCTTTTGGTATAGAGGCCTCAGCGTCTGATGATGTTGCAAGTGTCTTAAGTTCTGTACGAGCTGCTGAGTACTGTCGCTAGTGTCTGACTCTGTACTGTACTGTTCATCTACACTAAATGCAGACTCATCCCATGGGTATTTCTCTTCAGCTTTCTCTGGATGCTTTGCAATCAAACTAACTATGTCTCCTAGCTGTGAGCTCTCAGAGGTCGCTACCATCTTAAACGTGAACTCCCAAGTTTGATATCGGTCTTCAAAGACCTGCTCAAGCTCAGGAATGCTGTTTGTATGGCTCTTCTTGCCCGTCTTCTCGCGAACAAGGCTCATGAACCGACAGAGTTGTAAATCTTCCGAGCCGGAAGACTCACTAGCTGACGTGCAACGGTACTTGCCGGAATAAAAGGTTATTAAGCGCAGAGGGCGGGCAATGCCGTGAGGCGATTGATCACTCTCTATATTCAATAACTAGTCAATACTAGCGTCCCAGTATTACTAATCCGTTATTATTGTCCAAGTGTTTACACTTCACTTATGCAGTGTGGTTACCTTTTAATTGTGAGGTACAGACTGTGCTGCTTGAGCACCCTAGCTACGACACCTATCCGTTCCATCTATGCTATCCGTTCTACAATTGACTGGCCTACATAAGTCCCGACGGGGACAATGCCTTATTCTTGATGATTCAAAAAAGATGTATTGTACAACTCAAGTAAACAAGTATGCAAAAATGGTATCACATAGGTAATTAGCAAGGAGGGCAGGTCGAGAATAAGTTTACGTGAATTTGCCAATGAAGACAAATTAGGTAATGGATATTCCCGGTAACGGTATATCTCCGACATAAACACATTGTTTGAATTAGCGGACAATGTTTTACCATACTCTGACTCGCTTCCATCATAGATAACAGAACCAAAAGGAATTTCGTTGGCTGTGTATATTTCTTGAAGCACGTGATTATCACCTTCCCCCACTAAGCCAGATTGAAGGTATAAAGTCTTTTCTCCAATTAAAATAATTACATTTGGAGATATAATAAAATCATTAGCGAAGAAATATGTTGAATTTCTATCAAAACCCATTACTTCGTGAATACGGGTATCATCATCAAATATAAACCGCGGTTGAATTCCTTTATTTTCTGACACGCTGAATGTTAATTTTCCATCTTCTGGTTCTATGTTGGTATTTTTGCCGGAATTACCAACCCATTGTCGGGCCCTCTCCATGGGGGGCGAGGGACAGGTTCCTCCTGTGCTCGTCCTCCTCCCCTTGCGGAAGTGGTAAAACCGCCGCCTGTGGCGGGCGTGTCGTTACCGTCTGCTTCGTCAGACATGTCTAGTTTTGTTATGATGAATGATCTCGTTTTAGAGCATATCCACGCCATGTTCAGTGTGCCCCTGAAGGGTTACGAAGAGCAGAGTCGTGTGTTTTCGTGTGTGTGTGTGCTGTTGTGTTTGTTTTTGTTGTCGTGTGTTACCACAACTCACAACAACCCAACAACCAACCCACAAACACGCAAACAAACAGTCAAGGCGGAGAATGTACTCACCCCCCCCCCCCCTCTCTGCTGGGGGAAGCCTTGCTGTTCTTGCTGTCAAGCCAGACGATGCGTACGTGTGCACCCTGACAAAGTACACCACACTTGTGCTTCACAAACAAGTCGGTTAGCAACCTTACTCCACCCTCGTGCGTACACAATCAAGAATCGTTCAAAAAGGTTTTCAATGATACTTTCTTGGCGCCGGCTCAGACCAATAGGTCACTGTTATTGTCCTTTTGTGAAAGAACCTTTCCCAACTCAAAAACCAACCGAAGCTTTGCCTTTTTGAGTTATGGGGGGTGTGTTTGTGAGTGTTCTCGTGTGTGTGTATGTGTTTGTGTGTACCGAGTGCTGCTGACTCTTCACACAACAACGGCTGATGCCTTGTGAGTTGCTCGGTGTCCGAGTTTTTTTTTGTTCTTGGTGACCTATTTGACACCACACACACGTTGTTAGTGCTTGGGTGTGATGTGAGGTGTGTGCCTCGTCTGTGTGTCTACGAGAGTGTATATGCCTGTGTGTGTACCGAGTGCTGGTGACTCTTCACTTGTCGTTGATGTCTTGGGAGCTGCTCGGTATCCAAGGTCTTGTCCTTGCTGACCTTGGTGACACCACACAACACGTTTGGAGTGTTTGAGTGTGATGTGGGGTGTGTGTTTCGTTGTTGTGAACAAAAATAAAAATCGTTCCCAAAACACAGTCCTTTTTAGCCTCCCTGTCTTCAATTTACACTCAATTCCCCCGGCCTATGTCTTAATAGACTGGCCTACCACCCCTTTGAGAGATTGCTACCTTCTTTGGTGTGGGATGGGTGTTGTTGTATAAACAGGTTTTATGCCAAAGGAATAGGATTCTGTATGTGTGTTGTTTGTTTGTTTTTCTTCTGCCTCGTTGCACGTTTTGACGTGCCAACAACGTTTGTGTGTGTTACGTGTTTGTGGCAGTACAAACATGAGTTAGAGCGTGTAATTGTTGGTTATTCTCCTCGTGAGGAGTATGTGTAGGTATACGTGTAGGAGTGTGGACAGAATTGATAGGAGGGTGTTTTCCTTCTCCTTGCGTGTGTTTGTTAAGCACTCCTCTGTCTCGACAATGTGTCGACAATCACACTAGTGAGCCCCCTAACGTTTCTGTCCTACTGAGTACACTTCCTATGCACCTTATACACTCCAATCACACTGCTTGAGGTGTCAAAATCTTACACACAACGAGTGTCTTGTCGTGCCGCTTTATGGGCCTCTGTGCAAGATTTCACTGTTGTTTTTGTGCACTGCAAGCTGCTAACACCTCCCCAACTCCTTTCCTACACTTCGGGCCTCCACTACCTTTCCTTCTTTCTTTGCTTAGGGGAGTGGCTACTTTTCAAATTGCTGAATTGAAATTTGGATGATACAAAAATCTAGGCTGTGACTCCACTTTTGTCGGTTTTAATCAAAAGATATTATTTAATGTAAGCCGGTGTATTTATCCTTCCAATTTCACAGCACTCTGATAATAACCTAATCTTCCTCCTCTACAAAGAGAGGAAACCAGTATGGCGTAAAATTATGGAGACTGTCAGAGCCAAGCAACAAAAAGGAAAAAGAGTCATTCCCCAGTGTCACCCCTAACGATAATATTATGCAGCTTAAAAATGTGGTACCGGTTATGAATCATAATAGTATCGTTTTCAACCGGCTCAAAAGTGTATAAGTAAAAACTGATCTTACTACATCTTAAAGAGATATAGCTCTTCTATACAGATATAGCTCTTCTATACATCACTATGTATAGTGGTATAAGAAAAGGTCGCATATTTACCTATCTGCGCCTACACTGAGCACCTCTGCTTTCTTTTAGTAGTATTTTATGCAATCTTGTGCTTATTTTGCTTTAGTTGTTAATAATGTAGCTATATTGCGAACTCCACAGGAGACGTACGATAGCTCACTTTGCGTTTTACTTATTTGCGTAATCTAGTGGTTAGTTGAGCGTTGCATTGTGGACACTAACTAGTAAGGGAGTCTAATTAAGGGGGAGCATTCGACAATTAATTAGACCCTTCCTCCTCAACTACGTCTGTATTGCTATTTGGTACATTAGCATTACTCATTACGGTTAGTAGTATTCTTAGTTATTAATAGTAATTTAGAGTATCTTTTCTGGTACTGGTGGCACTAGCTTTTTATCATTACCATTATTGCCCACATCAGGCCGTTTCGTGTGTCATTTTCTGTGGGTACATCTTTTGTGTGACGTCGTCAGTTAGACTGGCGGATTGTTCAGTATTGTCAAATTCTTTTGCGTGGGAAGCAGTTAGCCGGTAGGAGGTGGACGCCCCAAGTTTCGGGTCGCCGTTTGGAGAAGTCGCGAGGGTTTTCTTCCAACGGTTGAAACTAGTAAAATATGTCATATTTTCGTCGTGTAAACTTTTGCCTGTTTTTGTTAACTACAAAAATCATATTTTACCCCTCCCAGGGGGTAAAATTGAAGCCGTACCTTGGCAAGTCCAAGTGCAAAGGCTGGTCACTAAGTGTTGCTTTTCATAATCCTATTATGCTGTTATTTTCTAATATATACTAATAAAACAAGTGATGAGGAGGCATTGGATGCAATGAAAACTATCTATCCAAAGTATGCTATTGTCTATCCTAATTTACATTCGAGACGGAAGATTATCTGAAGTAAGAACAAAATCAGTAAAGCCAAATCAAAGCGAAAAGGTAAATGAAATAAGCAAACTATATTATTTTAATATAAATTAGGATGAACGAATCGATATTGTGAAGACTTATAAAAAGATGTCAAACAAAAGAATGAACAAAAAATACAAATTGATGTTCGTGATGTAATCGCGCAAATGAATGATATCATATTGAGTAATGACCCTTATTTGAAACCATTGGATTGATGATAGTAGTAGCAGCAAGACCAGTGGAGATATTTGATAAAAACATATATGGATTAAAACCAGATAAACCATCATGAGTTTGTAATTGACAAAGTAGACTGAGACGCAATAAGAAACCATTTCAAAAAGAATGCTGTAAGCTAATCAATGATGATGGGCAGTTGGACAAACAAAAGAACTATGAATAAACGAATAAAAGTGTTTCGAGGCTTAATGAATATACACAAAAGAGCAGTATGTTGAGGAAACTATATGCTAGTCTATCCTATTCTAATTTTGCTCATCCAAAGACGACAAACTTTAAGACATGGGTAAGTACTTATACATATATATATATATATATATATATATATATTTATATATATATAATATATACATATATAATATATATATATGTATATAAAGCAGTCAGTTTCAAGTCACCATGTCATGCAGATTCGCCAAAAGCCCAACTTGAAGTTCAGAAACACTCAGAACTTGTGACTGTCACTCGAAATTCAGAACAGCCTCCACTTTGAGATTTTTTATAGGGTAGCTACCTTCGCACTTTCCACTCGTGCATATAGAACAGTGCAATACTAATATCCTGACAACATCAGCGCTGCTAGATTCTGTAGGCTACATTTCGACTTCTCTTCACTCTACTTAATCCATCACACGATAACTTAAGACCAATATCTGGGAGCGCCCCACGCGTCGAGTTACACTGCTGTCACAGAAAGCGTGGCCTCACGCTGGCTTGCATGCCAGATATTGAATCGCAGAGTGCACAATCCCAAAGAAAGTATGCTCTACTTCTGCACAAACTTCAATCGACTACGTTGAAGCATGGTACACATGCGTGGGGATGTCCTAGCATTAAATAAATTTTTGGAGCGTCCATCAACCCGATAGCAAGGGACGGGCACGGCGCACAAGAAAAGCGGATTCGTTCATGACGATGATGATGATCATGATGATGATCATGATGATGATCATGATGATGATTCAGGCTGCTTGGGCTGATATTGTTTAAAGTCAGGATTGGTCACTACGTAGTTGCCTGGCTTCATCTCACTAGGGTCGAAGTCCTGTAATGGAACAGACAACAAATATTTGTGCACCTCGGTGGCTCATGCATGTCTTCTTAGGAACGCCTTAAGTGCCTCAATGAATCCTATGATATCACCCTCCTCATAATCACTATCGTCATCTTCTTTTCTTTTCCTTTCAGGTGTGGGAAAGGGTCGGGTGTTCATTTAATTTATGAGAATGGTGAGTGAGTCAGTGAGTGAGTGAGGCGAGCAAGCGAGTATCGCTTATAGCTGTGTGACCGGCTCGCGCCAGTTGGGGTTGGCGCGCTCGAACTCTCTCCTAAAACACACACACACATACATACATACATACATACATATATATACATACATATACATATACAGACATACAAACCATACATACATACATACATACCTACCTACCTACCTACATACATACATACATACATACACATACATACAACATACATACATACATACATACACGCATGCATGCATGCATTACATTATATTACATTACATTACATGACATTACATGACATTACATGACATTACATTACAACACATTACAACACATTACAACACATTACATACACATTACATACACATTACATGACATGACATGACATGACATGGCACGACACGACATGACATGACACGACATGACATGACATGACACGACACGACATGACATGACATGACACGACACGACATGACATGACATGACATGACATGACATTTTGTAACCTGTACAGATAAGAGCACGCATACATATAGTAGTAAAACACAATGTATCATGAAAATAACAAGAAACATGTAATAACAAAAAAAAAACTCAGAGATTGTATCTATCAATCATCTTCTGAAAAACATTCCTTACCTGTTAGCTCTCACAGTAAGAAGACCATAGACGGAGTATCCAGCAACAACGCTGCTCATCACAATGGAACGGATATTGTTTTTTGTTTGTTTGTTTGTTTGGGGTGTGTGTGAGTACTTGTGTGCGTGTGTGTGTGTGTGGGGGGGGGGGGGTACCATGTTGCTCCGATTACCGAAGACACACTCACGAAATGAACTATCACCAAAAAAATGAAGAAAAGATCACGTACCTTTAGCTTACCAGAGCGCTCTTACCTGCATCCAAAAGTCTAGTCATGAAAGCCTTGGTCCCAGGACGATTGAGGCGATTCATCTTGGAGAGATCTTTGTCAGGTGTAGGTAAGCTTGACAGGCTGACGTTTCTGCCGGTATTTACAGGCTGACGTTTCTGCCGGTATTTTTGTTGCTAAGCTGCCCAAAGTACCACCAAAGAAAGACCGAAATTATCGGTATTTTGAGGTGGGTTGGATAACGATTGTTGATCATGGAAACGTAGATACGGCTGAATGTGTTGTCAACATTGGCAATACCCTGCAATTTAAAGGAAGTGTGAGATGTTAATTACACGTGTACAGTAAAGTCTATAATCTCAAACCAAGGGTTCACAACCGGAACAGAAGAACATTGTTATCTAAGGCGGATCTCTTTCTCCTTTTAAAATTTTTTTTACAGTAAGCAAGGTTCAATGGAGGATGAGAAGACAGATAGGAAGGACAGAAGAAAAATTCAACCGAAAGGGACACGTTATAATCATGCGATTTGGCCCAAGGAGCAGCAGTGCAGGTCCTGATGGAAAACTGGAACCTATGTTCAACAGCTAGGCTCCAAAGAAAAATATATAAAGCAAGACACATAGAAGGAAAAGACAGAGAGAAGAAAAAGACAAGCAAAACAAACGAGACAGGAGAACAAAAAATAACAAAACAAAGGGAACAAGCTCAAAACAAGGGCAAGACGACAGTCACACAAACAAACACAAACAAACAAACCAGACAGGGGCAAGGGAGGCAAGGCATGAAGTAAAGGCAGGATGCAAGGATCAGACACAACCAGGCATGAAGCAAAATTAAGCAAAGGCAGGATGCAAGGATCAGACACAGCCAACACAGGGCGCAAGTAAGACTGATAGTCAGACAGTAAGACAGCCCGTAAGGAAACTGTAGCACCCTATGCAGAACACTCGCACCCGAGGCTGTCGTAGCCAGGTGGGGCGTGCGCAGTGCGTAGTAAGGCTCGACGTGGCCAGAGGCGACGCGAATATGCCGAATGCTGCAAAATCCTCAAGGACAGGCCCAAGCTTGGCAATCCTTCAGACATGCAACCTCAGGCCAGTCGAGCCAAACCGCACCGAAAACAGCCCCACTCACAACCAACAAATGCCTCCACAAGCCACCAACAACAAGGAGAGGCAACAAACAACAAACCAAACAAACACACCAAGGAGGACAAAAGGAAACCAGGGCGAACAGCCACCAACAAAGAACACAACACAACAGAAACAAACACAAGTAAAGGCAACAACAATAAAAAACGAGAGGGAAAAATAGAGATAAGAAAAAAGAAACAAGAAACAAAAAGAGAAAAAATGAACCTTGCTTACGGTAAGAAGACAGGGAAAATGAGAGAGAAGCAAAAAGAGGCGAACAGTGTGGGACTCGGGATAAGATAGAACTTATCACCCTACCGACTAAAACGAAAAAAAAGGCAAAAAACTCCAGAGGAGAAAAATGGGTCCTAAAAAAAAAAATGCGGTTACGCACGAACTCCAGAAGAGAGAGGGGAAGAGAGAAGGAGAGAAAGAAAGAGAGACGGAAAAAACAGACAGATACCAAAGGAAAACAGCGTACCACTACACAACCAACGGGAGAAGGTGTGGACAGAAAACCCGACGGAAGCAACAAGAAACAGAAGGGCCTGGTGAAGAAAAGAGAGACAAGGGGAAAAGAAAAGCCCAGACAAACGCACAGCACTGGTTCATGAGCGACGATGAAGGGAGAAGGGAACAGCAGGGGCCCTAGCCTGAGCCTGAATGCGGCGCCTCGAGTGGGAAAACATATCAACTTGAGAGGGGAGACGTTTATGAAGGGGATAGTTCAAATGCACTGGCACACGCAGCACGATCCAACATCGCACGCAGTTGAGAAAGTTGAACCTAGCTAGCTCAAAAACAATAATGCATTTGATACGCCGCCCGTAGGAACCAGAAGGATATATAGAGGGAAGATAGTATGTGGCAGTCTTATCCAGGTATACTATAAAGTCAGAAGCCTCCTTTCCTAAAACACCAAAAGAAGATAGAGCAAAAGGAATAAAAGTAGTGCTCTCAACAAGAGGATCTGGGCCATGCTTGCTGGACTTGGAGCGTTCCCTGGCACGTATAGCATGGTAGGGTCTTGCAGAGAGCGCCTGACATAGGTACGCTGCAAGGGGTTAACAACTGAAACATCAGTATCCACCTGAACACAATCAAACCCAGATGATTTTTTTTTTTTAAACAAAAAATGATAAGGAGTTCACAGGGTGATTTTTTTCCCCTCGGTCAGAAGAATTCCAGGAACGACCATACGTCGCTTCACACAAGAAGCTACATTTGCCTACCAACCAACTTACCTATTCAACCATACCTACCACCTATCTACCTGCCGATCTAGCCACCTACTTTCCTACGTACTTCCCTACGTACCTGCCTGAATACTGTCTGACTCCACCTGTATAACCTGTCTGTCTCTACTGGACAGGACCAGAAGAATGTCGTGAGGGGTCCATGCTCGCAGAGCACCGTGGCGGTACTGATTGTTTATTTACTGACCCCACCATTTCTTTTTGTCACACCCAGGGAGGTCCAGGAAAAATTCTTCCGATAAGAAGCGTAAGATCATGAGATCTATCGTGTGTTTGATACTGTTCGTCTTAACACTGCCCTACCTGCTCGTCATGGCCGTGGGCCCGGCCTTCGGAAATCAGGTAAGCGCTTAAGCCCTTGTATACATGCAATATGCTTATATTCAGTCTTAGCATCAGGTAAGCGCTTAAGCCCTTGTATGCATGCAATATGCTTATATTCAGTCTTAGCATCTGTCTTTATTATGCATGTATGCATCATAAAAATGTCGTCATGACCTGGTTTTCGCCTACAAGTACAAAAACACGTGTGTCAATATTTTCGTTTCTTTTGTTACAGCAGGTTTTCTTTAGATAGGTGCAGGCATAGGCATTTCAGTTATCTCACAGTACCATGAATCCACTGGATGCGAAAAGATGCTG
>WBZZ01004613.1:190000-203060 GCA_019918135.1 Paulinella micropora
TAAAAGATACCCGGTACTTAAAGTGATCATGGACAGTACTGAGTAGAAAGGGTATAATTACATTTGTCCAATTCTCCCCCTTAATTAGACTCCCTTACGAGTCAGTGTCCAGAGCGATCAACGATGCAAACAATAATAACGAAAGATGAATTTTTTTTTACGCAGTCACTGTTTTAATAAAATACTTGCCACTTGTTAGACCTATTAATATAATTAACCGGATAGTCAGTATGGACCGGCATATATATGTAATGTGTGTCATTAGAGTCATTACGTATGTCCGGCCTAGTACATAATCGGGCCGTTCCCTTGGCGCCCTTTACTCAATAAAGTTTCTACTGTAGGACACAACAAGTATACTGCAGATTATTAAATTAGTCTCACAGGTTATAGAGCCTTGTAGCGTGAACGTTAAGGTCTAGTAGACTTTATTCACTAATTGCGTACTATCGGTGCGTGCGGAAGGCTGCCACCGAAAATACGAACTGGTGTACGTGCGGAAAGCCGTCACCAAATATGTAAATTTAGTGTGTGTACCAGTCTGGTGTGTGTGCGGAAGGCTACCACCAGTCACAGTTATAGGCATCACCCACCAGATAGCCGGTAAAAAGTGCCTTTTCCTGGTGACAGGTGCACCAGCGTGTTTTTCAGTATTATTTGTCCGGATTTGACCTGATGCAATTTTATTCCTGGTCTGTTGCAGTTTTCATTTTTGGCTTCACTGAGCTAATATAACGAGACATCATTCTCATCTTTTGTAGGCATCACCTCCCGGATAGCCGGTAAAAAATACCTTTTCCTGGTGACAGGTGCACCAGCTTGTTTTTCAGTATTATTTGTCCGGATTGGACCTGATGCCATTTTATTCCTGGTCTGTTGCAGTTTTCCTTTTTGGCTTCACTGAGCTAATACAACGAGACATCATTCTCATTCTTGAGGACTGTGTTTGGTTGTATTACCGACTTTTTACGAGCTATCGTTGGGGGCATTACATTTGGAGTCCACATCACTAGGGTGATTTCTTTCTGCTTTGCCACACAGGCAACAGAGTGAATTTTCACTGACCTGTCTCACACGGGGACGTCAGACGAAAACAAATACTCCAACACAGCTCCCTCATAACTCTTTCACAAAACAAATAATTTGATTGGTCTCAAGCAGGTGTCTCGTACCCTCTAGCCCAATCAGTATCTGTGTGCTCACAAGGAGACATCAGATACAAACTCTCTGCCGTTCTTGCTGTTTTCACACAGAGACCAAGAAGAAGGAGGTGGACAGAAGAGTGAAGGAACACACACAAAACACAATAAGCATAGGGACAGGAGCACAACACTCTATCCTGCTAGTTTGTGCATTTATCTGCATTATCTCACACATACGTCAGAGTATTTTTGCAACTCTCTGATCGTTTTCTAAAGGTAGGTCTGAGAACCTGTCCGACCGACTGTCGACTTCTCAAGGAGAGCTTTTCTAGCTTCTCTATTACTATCTGTGTGTAGGTCCAAGTGCCTCATACTAGATACAATATAGAAAAGAAGGAGGAGAAAGTAATCTGAGTAAGGAGAACAAGAAATCGGAGAAAGTCTCAAAGACTATTTTTCTCAAACAAAAACAAACATACAAACAGTGTTTCATAGAGGACAGGGAATCTTATCCTACCCTCTCTATTAGTTTCTCTCTTCACTAGTCAATCGACCGAAGGAGGAACAGAACACAAACGAACAAAAACCAAACATAGGAGTTGACACTGTCCTCCTGTTGATCACTACTACGACATCATGTCGACAGAGATCGCCGAAGTGAGTGAATTCTCGGAGGCAGATCAAAGAAGAGAAGAAGAAGAAGCAGGAGGAGGAGCAAGAGGATTGAATGAAGGAAGAGGAGGAGGATTGAATGAAGGAGGAGGAGGAGATGAAGGAGTAGGAGGAGGAGTAGAAGAGGGCTGGGATGATATGGAGAAGACGAAGATGAAGGAGGATTTGAACAAGAAGAGACGGGAGGAGGAGGAGCATATGGTAATCCCTTACCACCTGCCTACACGGGAGGAGGAGGACGAAAAATGATCGACTTGATTCATAGTGATGGAGAGGAGATCACAGTGGAGGAACAACAGTGGGTGCAAGACCACTATGACCTCACTAAAGAAAAGTTTGATAACAAGATGGGGGTAGAGAAGGACACCTATGTGTGGATCCCTCAGGATCAAAGAAGAGAGAAAAGTCTTGCTAAAAAGGATGTCTATATCCTATTATCAAACACAGCACAGCTCCTCGGCAAACTGGTCTCTGATCCAGAAGAGAGAAAGAAGATACAGCATATCAAGTTTGGGGACACACACACCCACCTTGAATTACTCGATGCTATCTTTGGGGTGTACACTCAAACCCTGATTTGGGAACGTACATACGGCCCACGATGTGAGGGTTACCTCCAGTACACAAACCCAAGAGCAACGGCCAGATTCCTCGCGACTGGTCAGGAGGCAGTCGATGTAACAAAAATGAAGACCAATCTGGGTTCGAAAAACTCGAGTGGCATATTTCATTTTTTTACGATGGAAATGAAGGCCTTGGAGGAGGGGAAGGCAGAGATGGGAAAAAGCATTAAGGCAGCAGGAGAAACTCATCCTGTGATTGATGAGTTAGAGAAGACCGACAGAGTTCTGACCAAGATCAGACTGTTGATGGGTGCGTTACTGCACAAGGAGGCATGGAAGAGATGGATTCCTACCAAGGATCACTCTGTCCTTAAATCACTTAGTAACGCACCACCGGTCGCCAACAAAGCAGGTGTTGACCAATATGTGGAGAAATATAATTTTCTCAGATCTGCTTCTGAATTGGTGGCCTTTATCACTCATGCTCAAAAGCTGGTGATATCTGAGAAGAAGAAGGCGAAAGAGAATGAGGAGTTCGAGAAGACGATGAGACTGGAAAGAATGAAAGCAAAAGTGAGTGGTGCAAAGGCACACCCTCCGACATATTTGACCCCACCAGCTCCTGCCCCACCAGCCCCTGCACCCTCGGGCTCAACTACGGTGGTGGTCACAAACACGGAGAAGAAGGACAGACAGAACATCATAAATGCCTTCAAGGGGAAGAAAGGAGGAGTGGCAAGTCTCATGCTATATGCCAAGACGAGCTCAGACAAAGACTCTGATGCTTCGCTTTTGAGCAAGCTCAAAGAGATCAATGCCTGCATGAAGGCTTTTCCTTGCGACGAAACGCAGGAATACGAGGCCCTTGTTACTGTTTTTGACCAATCTCTAGTCTCGGAGGGATTTGATCTGACACAGTACAAGTTTTTGAGAAAGAAGAATGAGATTAAGAGAAACAATGCAACAGGCCTAGACGCTCAGTGTGAACTGGCGGTGGCCACACTCATTTCATATTTTCAATCTCATGGATACCAGCATCTCTGCACTGGTACTCTCATAGGATTTGAAATCTTTGAGACAGTGGCGATGAGTTTGAGGAGTGCTGTTGGCTTGGCGGCGACCCTTACGGAGGTAGTTTCCTCCTATGGGCTATTCTATGGCCGCAAGTCGATCATCCTCTATTTCTTCTCGGCGTTACACACAGTTAACCCGAGTAAGCTTACTCAGCTCATACAACAATGCTCGACGTTTAGCTCAGTGAAGTCCAAGAACTTCCTCGAGACACACGTGTTCGAAAATACGGTTCAAAGCGTTGCTCCGTCAGCACTGTTTCAAGAAGTGATGAGTGCATGCTCAAACATGGACTCGCTCACGGAGGCACATACGGCACAGGCAGGCGGTGTACCCGTTGGCGCACAAGCCAAGTACACAAACAGAGTCGCCGGTTGGAAGAGACAGAGAGAGCCAGACCTGAAGACCGCATGTTGGAGGTGGTTCGCGGGCTTGCAGTGTAAGGCACAGATGGAGAACAGAGACTGCTCTTTCAATCATGATAAGGCAGAACCCAACAGCAAGGGAAAATTTTCTCAGCAGGACGGAAGGCAAGGAACCGGGCCTTTTCAACATGCTTCAGATTGCCGCTTTGAACGAAGGTTGGTATGCCAATATGTGTGTTGATGAGGAGTTACGAGAGGCAATCATTACCTACATGAAGAGGATGAAGGAGAAGAAGGAGGAAAGGGAGAGACAAAAGAACTTAAAGGCCTCTCAAAGAGGACGAGGAGGAGGAGCAGGAGCAGGAGAACGAGGAGGAGGAGCAGGAGGAGGACGAGGACGAGGAACATGGAGAAGAGCCTCGAGGTGGCAGGGAACCCCTCAGAGAGGAAGAGGAGGAGGTCGGGGATATACCCCTTATGGAGGGAGAGCTGTTCGAGCTCCAGCCCCCCCACCCAGAGGAGGAGGAGGCTCATGGGCAAGCTCCAACCCGAATTTCGGTCGAGCTCAGGCCTACAACACTGCCTCGGAGACCGATACGTCATCCTACCCGGACACTACTCAAGGTAATCGTTTCGAGGTGGTGGAATGACTGGAGGGGGAAGAAGAGAGGAAGGAGAAGACCGTGAAGTTTAACCCTAAAGTCACAGTGCTTTCTAATGCTGTTGTGCAGACTGGGCCAACGCTTCCTCAATCTGAATACAAAGATGTGGGTACACAGAGACTGCAGCCCCAAGGTAGTCTCATACCCGTTCATACATCACGGTTACCAATGATAACTGATGCAAATAGGAAGGCGAGACTTGCGATGGAGGCGAGAAGGCCAATGGCAGACGTATCGCCTCGGCCAAGCAAACAACCACGAACAGACTCAATGTCTACGATCGCGGCGGGTGGCGAGCAAAAAGACAATGTGTGTACTCAAGTACCACAAGACAATGTCGCTTACATAGTAAACGCGCCAGTACCGCAGAATAATAACAATGTTAATGAGGTGAAGCAGGAGGAGAAGAAGGAGGAGTTGAAAAACTTAGAGACAAGACTCCAAAATTTGGAACGTAAAGTTCTTGTCCTCGCAGTCAATATACACAGGCCCGATGCTCTGTGTTATACGGAACTTTATTGTGAAACATTGAAGACAATATTAAAAGTTGGTAATGATACGATGGCGAATATTAATATTGTCGGCCGGAAGTTTTTTAATAGATACCGGGACTGGGTGGACGGAAATATGAAAAATTCGACTGGCACTCTGAAGGGAGTTGGGAGCCGGACGGTCATCACGGGAATCATCACACTGACCTTTAAATTAAAATCCGCACGAGTATACCGCATGGACCTTTATGTCGTCCCCGGTTACCACGGGTCAATATTACTATCGTATGACCAATTGGCTACGATGGGGCTGTGATTGATTGCGCCGCACGGCGAGTGATATATGGAGTAACAAGAGGAGAAAATAACGATATTGATCCCTTCAACGCTACTGACTCTTATGAGGCTTATGAGCTGAGTCTAGCGACGGATCACAAAAAGATGGCCATCGCACATGAGGCACTTGAGGTGTACGTTCACCCCCATGTCTTAAGACCGGATGAACTGTCCTGGACCGACAATTGGGAATCCCAAGTGTGCACTGTCACAGTTCCGACATCCCATTGGGACAAAAAGTCTATTGATGACTTAATCGAGAAGCGAAAGGAGGAGATTATATGTGTCGCACAAAGAAGCCCGTCGTTGGCGAGATTCGCGGAAGGAGTAGGAACAGATGTCTATATTACTAAAGGATACTGTTTCCATGCGAAAGTAGGAGAAGAAAAAAGGGAGGCGTTTGTACCAAGGAGAACGGGGCGAATCCCGGATACTCCACCAGAAACTGTTAAAAGTTTTATTACTGATTTCTGGGGTGACGAGCCCACGTGGCCGCGTTCACTAACTGAAGTGAAGAAATGCTTACGGACTTTATTCGAAAATAATAAGCCGTATACTATTATCCTGCCATATAATGAGAAGGCGATATGGGCGCAGGAAATAAGGGACCGGCTTATTGATCATCCTATACCGGTACCCTCTCGCAAGCAACAGCTAGTGGTGGCTTGTCGTATGGGAACTCGTGGGCAGAGCAGTGCATACAAGCGGAAGCTCAGAGACCTCGACAAGTTGAAATTGATACCGCAAGCATTCACATGCTTGGATGATTTTTACACCCGTAAAGCTCCTTTGCAATACGCGAGACTCATTGACATGCTGGTGGAGCTCGGTAAAGATGATGAGCCGGACACGGTTACGTATGAAAAGACGGGCCTAGATGATGTCTCGGAAGAGGACTTAGGCTTGGAGGAGGACAGAGAACCCCCAAGCAACATAAGCAGATGTCTGATGAAGATTTTCAAGCGGCGGCGCGGAAAATATTGGAAGAAGGAGTAGGCACGGAGAAGGAGAAGGAGCTTTTAAAAGCCAAATTAAAGGCAAACAAGGAAATTTTTGACCCTGCACATGCAGGTGGTGTCAAGCCTGAAGATTTCACTGCGGTTATTTACAAAATACCGGGTGCGGAGCCGTCACCGGCACCACGAAGGGCGAATTTGAATATACATGACTCAGAGGCGAAGATAGCGGAGGAGCTAGCAAGACAGCTGCTCAATGAGGACTTTATTAAGAGATCAACATCTGCAACAGTCTCACAACCGAGAATAGTGCCGAAGCCAGGAGGAGAATGGCGCCTGACAGTTAATTATGCTCGTGTTAACAAGGTGCTGGAGGAAGAGAGAAATCCTCTCCCAACATTAGAAGAAGGAAGGAGAGTACTGCGGAATGCAAAATTCTATTCGGTCATTGACCTTAAGAATGGCTTCTGGCAGATACCACTGGAGGAAAAAAAGTCCAGATGGCTGACGGCGTTTGTGGTGGGTATGGAAATATATCAATGGAAAGTGCTTCCGATGGGCCTCAAGCAAGCCCCAGGACTTTTCCAGAAGGCGATGCAGAAGATGTTGAGCAGTCAGTACGATGATTTGTCTGACGGTGGCTTTATGAGAAGGCGGGGACAGAAGGCGGGAGAATATGCGTTTTGCTATATCGATGACATTATCGTATACTCTAACACAATGGAGGAGCATATCGATCATTGTCCGATATATTCAGGCGCATCGGAGCTTTTGGCCTGAAGTGCAATCTAAAGAAGTGTCAACTTGCCAAGACGAGTGTGACATACTTAGGGTACGAGATCTCCCATAATCGAGTCTCGATATCCAAAGAGAAGAGGGAGGAGATTATGAATCGACCGATACCAAAGAACCGCACTGAATTGCACTCATTCCTTGCGATGGCGCAATACTATAGCCAGTTTATACCCGATTGGGGTGCAACACAGGCTAAGTTGGAGAAAATGATAGATTTTGGAGACTTTGAGAAGTGGGGCGAAGAGGCTTTGCAAGCGTTTCATGCGCTCAAAGATCTTATTTATAAAGACCTGAAAGACGGAGGACTGGTGTTAACGATGCCCGACTTTACGAAACAATTCGTAGTCGATACAGACGCATCTAAGTTTGCGATTGGGGCTGTATTACAACAAGAGGATGAGGAGAAGAAATTACGCCCAATCATGTTTATTAGTAGGAAGTTGTGTGCGGCAGAGAGAAACTATTGCACAAGGCAAAGAGAGGCGTTAGCGGTGGTGTGGGCCCTCAAGAGGCTCAGAGAGTATTTGTGGGGAGGACCTCAATTTACTGTCAGAACTGATCATCATAACCTGTTATGGTTGATGAATCATGAACAGACTGGACGGCTGGCGCGGTGGCAAGCGTTCTTGTCTTGTTTCGATTTTACAATGGTCCATCTACCGGGAAAGCGAAATGTGGTCGCTGATAGCCTCTCTAGGCTAGAGCTTAACTCAGAAGTATCGGCGTTGGTGTCCACGGTGGAGATGGAAGACTTGTCCACTGACAAGGTGTATGAGGTCAGCCACATTGAGGCGATGGAGATGGCGAGTGGAGTCCGATATGACCGCACAGGTCTACGGTACAGTCCACAAGGCCCGGATCACGGGATATGTTGTGAGCTACATACCCAGGAGGACGCTGAGTGGTCCTATGAGGTATATGAGAATGCGAAGGCGAACATAAGAGAGGAAGAGGAGACGCAGGATGTTTATGCGGAGCCTCCTCAGGAGCGGAGAAGTGACCTGGACGATGACCCGGAAAGAATCGGGATACGGCTAGAAGATGGTACTATCCATATAGCCTCGCCTACCGCATGGAGGCAACAACAGGCTCAAGATCCGGAGTTTAAGGAACTCATACAGTTATTACAATATCAGAACCCGGATGAGCTACGGATGACGAAAGCGATCAAAGATCAGGTGAAGGAGATGGAATGGAGAGTTGGTCTACTGTGGTACAAGGGCCTTCACGGTCGCTATGCGTCACAGCTGGACAAATGGACCCTTTGGGTACCGGAGAGTCTGAGACGATTTATATTTGTCGCAGCCCACAATTGCCCACTTTTGGCGCATCCGGGTCGACAACGAACTCACATGTTCGTAGCGAGGCGATTCTGGTGGAAGAAGATGAAGGAGGAGATAGATCAGGCGGTGGATGCATGCATCCCGTGCAAGATAAACAAAACACCACTGAAGGCAAATTTCGGCCTGATTGGCGAATTTCCTCTTCATGCGGGGATGTTTGAGTTTATACACATTGATCATGTGGGACCTTTCCCAGAATCGAAGGATGGTTACAAATACCTCCTTACGGCTATTGACAGATCCACCAACTATGTGTGGATCATCCCTGTCAAAGACGTTACCGGCAAGACGACGGCCGAGGCGCTGATCGATAGGATCATCTCACAGATCGGAGTACCAAGAAAGATATGTTCTGATCGAGGCTCGGACTTTAATAACGAGGTCATCGACAAACTATCTAAGTATTACGGGATGAAATGGCAATATGTTACTGCCTACAACCCGCGAGCAAATGGGAAAATCGAGCGGGTACACAGACCCCTCAAAGCCTCACTAAAGATGTATTGCACGAAGAAGGAGAATCAAAGAGCATGGGTCGAGGCAGCACCATCATTTGCGTTTGCAATGAACTGTCTACCCTCTACGGCGTTAGGAGGCTCGAAGAGCTCAATCTCGCCATATCAGTTAGTATATGGGCGTGAGCCTGATATCCCGACTTGCTCCTTCACCCAAAAGACACTTGGGCGGATGTGGATGAGTTGTTTGGGATGAGACTTAGAGTGAAGATGGAGGCGCAACAAATAGTCAGGGCGCATAGAGAGGAGCGCCGAAAGACTGATGCTGAAGGGGTGCGACAAGCGCACTTGGATCAGATCAAGTTCCAGGTCGGGGATATTGTACTATTGTACCATCCTCAAGTCCTGAAGGGAGTTAGCTCTAAGCTGTTCACTCACTGGAAAGGACCTTATCAGATTATGGAACAGACGGGACCTCTGAACTACAAGATCAGGGGTAGAGGGAAGGTGCAAATTGTGAATGTAAGAAGGCTGATTAAGTATGATCCCTTCTTACTGGAAGATGAATCCGTTGAGGAGGCATTAAAACGGATGAAGGACGATTTCAAAGAGGTGCCGCCCATCCACAAGGAGGCTGGCATAGACCAAGACGATGCTTATCGGGCACCGATAGCTGAGAAGGAGGAGAGTGAGGTGGACAGCAAGGAGAAGACTGACCGCATAAGCGCGGTGGGGACTCAGTCCAAGTCTCCGCGAGAGCATAGCGGAAAGAAGGAGAAGATCACAGAGGCGAAGCTAAGGAGAGCGCGGAATGATCTTATCAACGACCAACCGAGGAAGGCGATGAGGTCGATGGATCAAAGGACGTCCACCAGGAGGAGGAGGGGACGGACACTGACCCAAACGCGGGCAACGTTGAGATTGTCCATGAGCGATGGAAGGAAGGCGATGCGATAGCAACCATCGCATGGGTGAAAGATGCTTTCTATCTGATGAGACCAGCGGAACAACATGTCGCTGATGACACTCTCTCAGACTTATACTTGATGCGGGTCGTGGCGGTCCCACGACAGATGCGTGTCACACGGACACTCAAAATATCATCAGCCGCAAAGATAGTACAACCGATACTCCAGTTCTGGAGAAGTATGGACCCGGTTGAGGATCCAAAGGCAAGACATTATCTGCCAGTATATAAAGACGCAAAAAGTCTCGAGACATGGGATGATACAATTACTCCCAGAGACAAGGATTACACTGCGTGGACCATTCAGACACTGCCAAGAGGAGTGCTTGATATCCCTTTTGAATTATCGTTGGGCGGAATCCCTAATAAGATCTGGAACATTCTCAACAGTCAAAGTTCGATCTGACTTTTGTTGGTGGTCCTCCACCAGGCAAAGAAATCCGCGCCAGACGACGAAGGCAGTGACAAAGAAACTATTTTTCTTTATGCGTCTCAAAAAACTGATTGATTGCCCACGGCGTATCATGATTTGATCATGCATCATCAGTTATCAATATGAATATTAAAAAGACTCAGTGATATAACTTGGCATTCGATCGCAACATACGAGTGCGAAAGGTCGATCGACGATGATACTACACCGTATACGGGGATCGCTAGTGTATTGAGCGATGGTGTTCCCGGGTATGACCCTTTCCAAGTCCTGGGATGATGTTCTCGAAAATCAAATGTTCTCTGAAACTTTCATTAAATTATTTTTTACGATAGATTATATACTGTCGTACCTGAGCACGGTCAATCTCTACTTGTGTCGGTATATCGCAGGGTCGGGTACATACACCTCGACTTCGGATATAGCTATTAGGACTGGCCCCCTAATACTATATCATAGGATATCCGCCTTATACAAGGGTATGTCATTAAAAAAGACAATGTACTTACGATCTCCCTGTGAATAATAATAATAATAATAATGATAATGATAATGATAAGAAGAAGAAGGAGATCAAAGGGGGAATCGTACTACAGCACCACGTTGCTTGTATTTTTTATTAATAGTACGTTTGTTCTTGACATACTGCCGAAAAAAAAAAAGAAATTGAGGGGAAGGAGTTCAAAATTTACAAGAAAGGCTAGAGAATCCGCTTTGACGTGCCGTATGAGGATATATTTATCGTCTTTTAGCGTCTATCCGTGGGTCGATGCGCTGTGTGGCATGACTCCATAGCGCATACTATTTGCAGAAAGAAATCAGAAGGTGTATGACGAAAATGCTATTTCCGTCATAAAATCGGGGGGGGTACTGTAGGCATCACCCCCCGGATAGCCGGTAAAAATACCTTTTCCTGGTGACAGGTGCACCAGCTTGTTTTTCAGTATTATTTGTCCGGATTGGACCTGATGCCATTTTATTCCTGGTCTGTTGCCGTTTTCCTTTTTGGCTTCACTGAGCTAATACAACGAGACATCATTCTCATTCTTGAGGACTGTGTTTGGTTGTATTACCGACTTTTTACGAGCTATCGTGGGGGCATTACATTTGGAGTCCACATCACTAGGGTGATTTCTTTCTGCTTTGCCACACAGGCAACAGAGTGAATTTTCACTGACCTGTCTCACACGGGGACGTCAGACGAAACAAATACTCCAACACAGCTCCCTCATAACTCTTTCACAAAACAAATAATTTGATTGGTCTCAAGCAGGTGTCTCGTACCCTCTAGCCCAATCAGTATCTGTGTGCTCACAAGGAGACATCAGATACAAACTCTCTGTCGTTCTTGCTGTTCTCACACAGAGACCAAGAAGAAGGAGGTGGACAGAAGAGTGAAGGAACACACACAAAACACAAACAAGCATAGGGACAGGAGCACAACACTCTACCCTTCTAGTTTGTGCATTTATCTGCATTATCTCACACATACGTCAGAGTATTTTTGCAAATCTCTGATCGTTTTCTAAAGGTAGGTCTGAGAACCTATCCGACCGACTGTCGACTTCTCAAGGAGAGCTTTTCTAGCTTCTCTATTACTATCTGTGTGTAGGTCCAAGTGCCTCATACTAGATACAATATAGAAAAGAAGGAGGAGAAAGTAATCTGAGTAAGGAGAACAAGAAATCGGAGAAAGTCTCAAAGACTATTTTTCTCAAACAAAAACAAACATACAAACAGTGTTTCATAGAGGACAGGGAATCTTATCCTACCCTCTCTATTAGTTTCTCTCTTCACTAGTCAATCGACTGAAGGAGGAACAGAACACAAACGAACAAAAACCAAACATAGGAGCTGACACTGTCCTCCTGTTGATCACTACTACGACATCATGTCGACAGAGACCGCCGAAGTGAGTGAATTCTCGGAGGCAGATCAAAGAAGAGAAGAAGAAGAAGCAGGAGGAGGAGGAGGAAGAGGATTGAATGAAGGAGGAGGAGGAGGATTGAATGAAGGAGGAGGAGGAGATGAAGGAGTAGGAGGAGGAGTAGAAGAGGGCTGGGATGATGAAGGAAGATATGGAGGAGACGAAGATGAAGGAGGATTTGAACAAGAAGAGACGGGAGGAGGAGGAGCATATGGTAATCCCTTACCACCTGCCTACACGGGAGGAGGAGGACGAAAAATGATCGACTTGATTCATAGTGATGGAGAGGAGATCACAGTGGAGGAACAACAGTGGGTGCAAGACCACTATGACCTCACTAAAGAAGAGTTTGATAACAAGATGGGGGTAGAGAAGGACACCTATGTGTGGATCCCTCAGGATCAAAGAAGAGAGAAAAGTCGTGCTAAAAAGGATGTCTATATCCTATTATCAAACACAGCACAGCTCCTCGGCAAACTGGTCTCTGATCCAGAAGAGAGAAAGAAGATACAGCATATCAAGTTTGGGGACACACACACCCACCTTGAATTACTCGATGCTATCTTTGGGGTGTACACTCAAACCCTGATTTGGGAACGTACATACGGCCCACGATGTGAGGGTTACCTCCAGTACACAAACCCAAGAGCAACGGCCAGATTCCTCGCGACTGGTCAGGAGGCAGTCGATGTAACAAAAATGAAGACCAATCTGGGTTCGAAAAACTCGAGTGGCATATTTCATTTTTTTACGATGGAAATGAAGGCCTTGGAGGAGGGGAAGGCAGAGATGGAAAAAAGCATTAAGGCAGCAGGAGAAACTCATCCTGTGATTGATGAGTTAGAGAAGACCGACAGAGTTCTGACCAAGATCAGACTGTTG
>WBZZ01004614.1:20000-22500 GCA_019918135.1 Paulinella micropora
CATATGGCTATATCATGCACATCACTACCTAGCTACCTACCTACCTATCTAACCTATGGCTATATCATGCATATCACTGCCTACCTACCTATCTACCTATCTATCTAACATATGGCTATATCATGCATATCACTACCTACCTACCTACCTACCTACCTATCTATCTTCTATCTAACATATGGCTATATCATGCATATCACTGCGTAGGCGTCTATCTATCTATCTATCTATCTATCTATCTATCTATCTATCTATCTATCTATCTATCCATCCATCCATCCATCCATCCATCTATCTATCTATCTATCTATCTATCTATCTATCTATCTACCTACCTACCTACCTACCTACCTAGGCGATGGTGCGGCCGGCCCGGTCAGTAGTGATCTATCTATCTAATCTATCTAATCTATCTATCTATCTATCTATCTATCTATCTATCTATCTATCTATCTATCTATCTACCTACCTACCTACCTACCTAGGCGGTGGTGCGGCCGGCCCGGTCAGTAGTGATCTATCTATCTAATCTATCTAATCTATCTATCTATCTATCTATCTATCTATCTATCTATCTATCTATCTATCTACCTACCTACCTACCTACCTACCTACCTACCTACCTACCTACCTAGGCGGTGGTGCGGCCGGCCCGGTCAGTAGTGATCTATCTATCTAATCTATCTAATCTATCTATCTATCTATCTATCTATCTATCTATCTATCTATCTACCTACCTACCTACCTACCTACCTACCTACCTAGGCGGTGGTGCGGCCGCCCCGGTCAGTAGTGATCTATCTATCTAATCTATCTAATCTATCTATCTATCTATCTATCTATTTATCTATCTATCTATCTATCTATATCTCTATCTATCTATCTATCCATCTATCTATCTATCTATCTATCTACCTACCTACCTACCTACCTACCTACCTAGGCAGTGGTGCGGCCGGCCCGGTCAGTAGTGATCTATCTATCTAATCTATCGATCTATCTATCTATCTATCTATCTATCTATCTATCTATCTATCTATCTATCTATCTATCTATCTACCTACCTACCTACCTACCTACCTACCTAGGCGGTGGTGCGGCCGGCCCGGTCAGTAGTGATCTATCTATCTAATCTATCTAATCTATCTATCTATCTATCTCTATCTATCTATCTATCTATCTATCTATCTATCTAATCTATCTATCTAACACATGGCTATATCATGCATATCACTGCCTAGGCGCTGGCGCCGCTGGCCCGATCGGTACGGACGGTGGAGGACCGACCGGGAACATCATCGGGGCCGACCTGGACATCAACAACAACCCAGGGGAGTGGAACGCCACCTCCCACCCGGTTTTTTCCCCCCCTTATCTATCTATCTATCTATCTATCTATCTATCATTCTATTTATCTATCTATCTATCTATCTATCTATCTAACTAACTATCTATCTATCTATCTATCTATCTATCTAATCTATCTAATCTATCTAATCTATCTATCTATATCTATCTATCTATCTATCTATCTCTCTATCTCTCTATCTCTCTCTCTCTCTCTATCTATCTATCTATCTATCTCTCTCTCTCTATCTATCTATCTATCTATCTATCTATCTATCTATCTATATCTATATCTATATCTATATCTATCTATCTATCTATCTATCTATCTATCTATCTTAGCTGGGCATCGGGTTAATACTTTACCCACAGACTTCCTTGGTTGACGAAATCAGCAGCTCCTTTTTTCTGACATTAGTCGATATCTCATCTATCTATCTATCTATCTATCAGGTTTTCCGGGATGCAGATAAGGTGAAAGCACGTGCTTTCCATACGGTATGGAAATCTATCTATCTATCTATCTATCTATCTATCTATCTATCTATCTATCTATCTATCTCAAACATCACGGCTTAGCTGGGCATCGGGTTAATACTTTACCCACAGACTTCCTTGGTTGACGAAATCAGAAGCTCCTTTTTTCTGACATTAGTCGATATCTCATCTATCTATCTATCTATCTATCTATCTATCTATCTATCTATCTATCTATCTGTCTGTCTGTCGGTCTGTCTGTCTGTCTATCTATCTATCTATTTATCTATCTATCTATCTATCTGTTCTATCTATCTATCGGATACGGTGGCACTACGTGCTTTCCATGTGGTAATGGAGATAGATAGATATAGATAGATAGATAGATAGATAGATAGATAGATAGATAGATAGATAGATAGATAGATATATAGATAGAGATAGATAGATAGATAGATAGATAGACAGACAGACAGACAGACAGGTAGATAGATAGATAGATAGATAGATAGATAGATAGATAGATAGATAGATAGATAGATAGATAGATAGATAAATAGATAGATAGATAGATAGATAGATAGATAGATAGATAGATAGATAGATAGATAGATAGATAGATAGATCGATAGATATAGATAGACAGACAGACAGACAGACAGACAGATAGATAGAT
>WBZZ01004614.1:50000-55000 GCA_019918135.1 Paulinella micropora
GTCATGGCTGAGCCCGAGGGCCATGCGCCTCCATCCCTCGACCCAACAGGGACTACAGTGAGCATGTTGGGGAGGGAAGAGTGACTCTAACCATCCTGCATAGAAAGCCCAAAAGGAAGTCCCTACTACCCGCACAGTGTCGGGTACCTTGCAGGAAATCAACTACAAATGATTGATCTTCCCCGCGTGAGAGCTCCACGAGACTGGGTAGGTCCCGCATGGAGGTCTTCACAGGGGTAGCAGACATTTCATGCGGTCTGCCAGCGCATGAGGACGTTTGGCGGTAAGTGTCTGGGACGCCTCGAAACCCGTCACCACCCCTAGATCGCGGAATGTAAATACCCCTTTGATCCCACGTGGTGTATGTCTTATAAAAAACAACACAACGACATAGCCTCGGAACCAACACAACAACATAGCCTCGGAACCAAGCAACATAGCCTCGGAGCCAACCCAACGACATAGCCTCGAAACCAGTGGGACGAGGCCCAACCACCTCCTCTTCCCGTGGGTGTGCACCCCTCCATAATAATAATAGTAATCATAATTATTATTATTATTATTATTATTATTATTATTATTATTATTGGACACCGTGATAGCCCAGTGGTCAAGTTCTACCATCTGGGCCCTGTCGCCAGTTCGATTCCCGTCGGTGCCACCAGTATTTTCATTGAACATACCGATCCGTCTGGACCAGTATTTTCATTGAACATACCGATCCCTGTCTGGAAGTGTTGGAACTGCCCTTGCGGGGGTGTCATTAGAGCTTATCGTCAATTCTTCGTACTCCCCTCACGGGTGAGACGATGGAGGCACATGTGCAGAAATGCATCAGCCATTGACAGAGAAGCACTATTATTATTATTATTATTATTATTATTATTATTATTATTATTATATTATAAATAACAACAACAACAATAATAATAATAATAATAATAATAATAATAATAATAATAATTATTATTATTATTATTATTATTATTATTATTATTATCTTCCTTTCTTTCTTTCTTTCTTTCCTTCCTTCCTTCTTTCTTTCTTTCTTTCTTTCCTTCCTTCCTTCCTTCTTTCTTGCAGCATATTCTATCACATAGGCTCCACCAGAAGCCAGGGGTCCTGACGACGCCTTCCGCTTTCTTTCTTTCTTTCTTTCTTTCTTTCTTTCTTTATTTATTTATTTATTTATTTATTTATTTATTTCTTTCTTTCTTTCTTTCTTTCTATCTTTCTTTCTTTCTTTCCTTTCTTTCTTTCTTTCTTTCTGATAGCATATTCTATCGCATAGGCTCCACCAGAAGCCAGGGGTCTCGACGACGTCTTTCGCACACCAGGCCGAACACGGTGACCCACCCAGCCCCACCCACCCCCCCCCCCCCCCCCAAAAAAAAAACTCCGACCCCATAACGAGAGATCAAAGGTTGTGTTATGATTACATTGCATTACATTACATTACATTACATTACATTGCATTGAATTACATTGCATTGCATTACATTACATTACCTTACATGACATTACATTACATTACCTTACCTTACCTTACATTACCTTACATTACATTTAGATTTACATTTACGTTTACATTTACATTTACATTTACATTTACATTCCATTTACATTTACATTTACATTTACATTTACATTACATTTACATTACATTTACATTTACATTACATTACATTACATTACATTTACATTTACATTACATTACATTACATTACATTACATTACATTACATTTACATTACATTACATTACAGTACATTACATTACATTTACATTACATTACATTTACATTATATTAATTTACATTACATTACATTACATTACATTACATTACATTACATTACATAATATTACATTACATTACATTACATTACATTTACATTACATTACATTACATTTACATTTACATTACATTTACATTACATTTACATTTACATTACATTTACATTACATTTACATTATATTTACATTACATTTACATTTCATTTAAATTACATTTACATTTACATTACATTACATTTACATTGCATTTACATTACATTGAATAACATGCGGATCGCCTTCACCTCAGCTTCCACATCACACTCCAGAACACCGTGATACGTGTGTCTATCTATCTATCTATCTATCTATCTATCTATCTAGCTAGCTAGCTAGCTAGCTAGCTATCTATCTATCTATCTATCTATCTATCTATCCATCTATCTATCTACCTACCTACCTACCTACCTACCTACCTACCTACCTATCTACCTACCTACCTACCTACCTGCCTACCTACCTACCTATCCATACATCTTTCTGCAATCTAGATGTGTATCCACGTCTGCAGATCCTCTGGCCCCCAACGCATGATACACTGCGTTATACATGTATATGTAACTGTATATCGACCTGTCTGCATGTGTATTTTTCTGCATATCGATCTGTCCATGTCTCTATCTCTATATATCGATTTCAGTATCGATCTATTGATGTATGCGGTAGTTGATAGATCTATGTATATGTATGTATATATGTACAAGTATATGTACGTATATGTATGTGTATGTATGTATCTATCCATCTCTCCATCGAAAGTGCGTTGTGTGTGTGCGTGTGTATGTGTGTATTTGAGAGAGAGAGAGAGAGAGCGCGCGAGAGAGATCTTGTGTGTATGTGTGCGTACCTACCTATTTTTTTTGTTGCTGTTGCTGTTGTTGTTGTTGTTGCTGCTGTTGCTGTTGTTCTTGTTCTTGTTCTTGTTCTTCTTGTTGTTGTTCTTGTTGTTGTTGTTGTTGTACTCTCTGTTTATCCATCTATCTCTTTACGTCCAGGCTGCCGGTCAAAAGACCGCCACCCCACCACCGGCACCACCCACCGCAAAACCCCTCCGGAGTGGCGAACGGGGTGGAGGAGGGAGTAACGGATTCCACTGGTGGCCCCGAGGAAGGGATGTTGTGCACGCCAGGAGCACGTGACATGCTGATGTCGTACGTGTTGGATTGTGCGAATGTGTTTTTTTATGATCCTGCCCTATCGAAATTATTCATCATATTTTTGTTTGTTTGTTGTTGTTTGTTGTTGTTGTTGTTGTTGTTGTTTGTTTGTTGTTTGTTGTTGTTGTTGTTGTTGTTGTTGTTGTTCCTGCTGCTGCTGTTGCTGTTTATCATTATCCCTGAAATCCCTGAAAGGTGTTGGGATTAGGGGGTGAGGGGTTTGGGGAAGAGGAGTTGGGAGCTCATGTAGACAGCGTGGCTAGCCCCAGACTCGATGTTGATGCTGATATATATATATATATATATATATATATATATACATATATATATATATATATATATGTATATGTATATGTATATATATTTATATATATATATATATATATTTTTTTTTTTTTTTTTTTTTTTGAATTCACGCAAATATTTGCGTTAGGGGAATGTCCTGAATGCCAGCTTCCTTGTTTTTTGGGGTACTTGCCAATACCTCGACAAGTTGAACATACCTTGTCGACGGCGAAGGGGGGTCCGGGAGGCCCTCCCCCGGCAACCAAGCCCTGCAATGGTACGTACCCCACGCGAATTTGCCGGCACCAAAATGAATGGCTGAGAATGCTCCAAGGCTCTAAGAGTTGTGCCAGAAGGGTTTATGCCGGTTACCTCCGGCAATTGCACGTACCCTGTCGACTGTGGAAAGGGGGGGTCGGGGGCCCTCCCGGGAACCCCAGCCCTGTAACTGTACGTACCCGAAGCAAATTTGCCGGCACCAAAATGAATGGCTGAGAATGCTCCAAGGCTCCCAAAATTGCCAGAAGGGTTGAGAGGCTGATTTTTTTGTTTTCACAACCTCGGGACGCGCTCTAGGTAGTGAACCAGTTGAAATAGAGATTTACGAAGATTTTGGTAAAGTAGTGCCAATATGAATGGCTGAGAATGCTCTAAGGCTCTTAAGAGTTGTGCAAGAGGGGCTTAGAGGCTGATTCTTGTGGTTTCGCAAGCTTGTCACGAGCTCTTTTTTGGGGATAGTTGAAAGTATGAAATTCGAATGTAATGACAAAGTAGTACCAAAATGAATGGCTGATATTGCTCCAAGGCTGTAAAAGTTGTGCAAGTGAGAATGAGAGGAAAAGCGACCTTGGGAAGAGAGGGGGGGGGGGGGGGGGGGGGGGCGCGAAGCGCACCGCAAACCATCCTTTCAGGTGTTGGCGCAGCTAATTATCATTATTATTATTATTATTATTATTATTATTATTATTATTATTATTATTATTATTATTATTGTTATTATTATTATTATTGACACCGTGATAGCCCAGTGGTCAGACACCGTGATAGCCCAGTGGTCAAGTTCTACCATCTGGGCCCTGTCGCCAGTTCGATTCCCGTCGGTGCCACCAGTATTTTCATTGAACATACCGGTCCGTCTGGAAGTGTTGGAACTGCCCTTGCGGGGGTGTCATTAGAGCCTATCGTCAATTCTTCGTACTCCCCTCACGGGTGAGACGATGGAGGCGCATGTGCAGAAATGCATCAGCCATTGACAGAGAAGCACTATTATTATTATTATTATTATTATTATTATTATTATTATTATTATTATTATTATTATTATTATTTTGGACACCGTGATAGCCCAGTGGTCAAGTTCTACCATGTGAGCCCTGTCGCCAGTTCGATTCCCGTCGGTGCCACCAGTATTTTCATTGAACATACCGATCCGTCTGGACCAGTATTTTCATTGAACATACCGGCCCGTCTGGAAGTGTTGGAACTGCCATTGCGGGGGTGTCATTAGAGCTTATCGTCAATTCTTCGTACTCCCCTCACGGGTGAGACGATGGAGGCGCATGTGCAGAAATGCATCAGCCATTGACAGAGAAGCACTATTATTATTATTATTATTATTATTATTATTACTTTTATACTTTCATTATTATTATTATTATTATTATTATTATTATTATTATTATTGTTATTATTATTATTATCATCATCATCTTCATCATCATCATCA
>WBZZ01004615.1:0-5000 GCA_019918135.1 Paulinella micropora
AGTAGTAGTAGTAGTAGTAGTAGTAGTAGTGTAGTAGTAGTAGTAGTAGTACTAGTCCTACTTACTACTACTACTACTACTACTACTACTACTACTACTACTACTACTACTACTACTACTACTACTACTACTACTACTACTACTACTACTGCTACTGCTGCTGCTGCTACTACTACTACTACTACACTACTACTACTACTACTACTACTACTACTACTACTACTACACTACTACTACTACTACTACTACTACTACTACTACTACTACTACAACTACAACTACTACTACTACTACTACTACTACTACTACTACTACCACTACTACTACTACAGACTTACTACTACTACTACTACTACTACTACTACTACTACTACTACTACTACTACTACTACTACTACTACTACTACTACTACTACTACTACTACTACTACTAGGCCTAGGCCTTCGATTTAACGAAGTGAAGAAATTTAACCTCTGGTCATCCATACAAATCTTTAGCTCAAGAGCTATTGATTTAACTAGATGGACCTACTTCTCAAATTATTCTACTACTACTACTACTACTACTACTACTACTACTACTACTACTACTACTACTACTACTACTACTACTACTACTACTACTACTACTACTCCTACTACTACTACTACTACTACTACTACTACTACTACTACTACTACTACTACTACTACTACTACTAGGCCTAGGCCTTCGATTTAATGAAGTTAATTTAACTTCTGATCATCCATACAAATCGTTAGCTCAAGAGCTATTGATTTAACTAGATGGACTACTACTACTACTACTACTACTACTACTACTACTACTACTACTACTACTACTACTACTACTACTACTACTACTACTACTACTACTACTACTACTACTACTACTAGTACTACTACTACTACTACTACTACTACTTCTATACTACTACTACTACTACTACTACTACTACTACTACTACTACTACTACTACTACTACTACTACTACTACTACTACTACTACTACTACTGTCCGTGAGGTAGACTACACTATCTACCGTAAACTCAGTAAAGCTCGAAAAGAAATGTTGGCTTCTGCCTGCCACGGTCGACAATGAATACCGGGGCAGTGCCGTGGGAAAATATCTCCTCGACTTGTACATCATCAAGTCTTTCATCGCTGGTTTCATACACATGTTTGCAGCGGATGGCGGAGCCCAAAGCATAGCAACCATCACACTGGACAAGTTCAGCACAGGTCATTGTAGTAGTAGTGGTAGTAGGAGTAGTAGTAGTAGTAGTAGTAGTGGTAGTAGTAGTAGTAGTAGTAGTAGCCTCGTGTTTTGCGATTTGTGTAATACGTTCTGCTCTCCACTCTTATGTTGAAGCTGTAATTCGGGTTAAAACATAAATTTAACGCGGTTATGATTGCAAACACTGCATCATTATCGGGTTATTTTTATCGTTTTTCCCGTTCACTGAATAAGAAAAAACAGTTACTCTTACTAGCCTAGCCTAGTAGTAGTAGTAGTAGTAGCAGTAGTAGTAGTAGTAGTAGTAGTAGTAGTAGTAGTAGTAGTAGTATAGTAGTAGCAGTAGTAGTAGTAGTAGTAGTAGTAGTAGTAGTAGTAGTAGTAGTAGTAGTAGTAGTAGTAATTCGGGTTAAAACATAAATTTAACGCGGTTATGATTGCAAACACTGCATCATTATCGGGTCATTTTATCGTTTTTGCCGTTGGCTGAATAAGAAAAAACAGTTACCCTTACTAGCCTAGCCTAGTAGTAGTAGTAGTAGTCACCTGAAACACGCAAACTCCTTGATAGCACAAAACAACTCATGAAAGACTATCCAAATTTCGTGGCAGCAGTGTGGACCACAGATGGTGAGATCTATCTACGCCCAAGAGAGAGTGAGAATAGATTTAAAATCCAACGATTAACCCATATTCGGTACTTGAAGAACCACTTCAAAAACTGTGAGTCAGACAACTCATCTGCCTCCCCAAGGACCAGCAACAGGTCAGCAAATGCAACCATGCCTAGCTCCAGTTCGACGTTCCCTGCAAGTGAGGCACCGCAGTAAGCCATGAGCTTCTTACTACAACCCAACCCCCCACCCCCGGAACACCTACCAGAACAGACTCAACCCAACAATACACCATCACATCCACCAGCACACATCATACACCCACACCTCACATCGCTTCCCCCCAAGGTAAACAAGCACTTCTCTATATATCATACAAATATCCGCGGTATAACAGGAAGCCACCAAACCCTACTTAACCATCTATCCAACCCTGACTGTACTCACTTCATCCCAGACATAATATCACTTACGGAATCCAAAATAACACCAGGTACACCACACACTCACTTCCCAATCCCAATATACACATCCTACCATACCACAGATGTGTCCGTCTACTATAAAAACGACATGCACATCACAATCTCTGAATCTAAAATCTCAAAAGCATCTGGCGTAATCATGCAGGTACACAGTACAGAACATAAAAATAATCCAATCCACACCATATTCCACATCTACAAAAGACCACTCTCACAATCCTACGACGGCGCTTTCTTCCAAGAGCTCCAAAACTACATGCAAGGTATCCTCTCTACCTCCCCACACACTAGCATCACGATTGTTGGCGACCTTAACCTTGATCTCCTACGCCCTACAAAACAGGTATGTGACTTCCTTGCAGTCAATAACCTCTTCACCACAATCAAAAATCCCACCCGCAAAGCAAAGAGCCATACATTGCTTGATGTTATCTTAACGACCTGCGATATCACATCTGATGTCTTACCTACATGCATCTCTGATCACCACCCCATCTATGCCATCTTTCACACCCCAATCACACATAAGAAAAATAATAAGAAAATCCTAAGTAATAAGAGATATGAAGATAAGAAAGAAATAATAACAGAAGAAATAATTAAAGAACTTAAGCAAGTTCTTGACCCAGAACTAAATAACGACACGCCTAATAATTATATAAATAAGATACATACAGTTATAAAGACAGTGGTTGAAAAGTATGAAAAACGTATAAAGAAGCGAAAATGGAAACCATGGTGCAATAATGAAATTAGAGCTATGATTAAGAAGCAAAGAGAACTATATGAAATAAAAGTAGCATGCCCAGTTAAAAGTAATAGGATTACGTACAGTAAGCATAGAAATAAACTAATAGAGAGATTAAGAAAACTAAGAAAGCATACATGACTGCCCTAATGGAAAGATTACGTCACGATCCGAAAAAACGTATGACTGCGTTGAGAAAGCTGATCCCACAGACACAGGGTCTGAAGACGTCGCCCACCCAGCTCCGCATAGATGACAAGGTAATCACCGACCCCAAACGTATTGCCAATGCACTCAAGAAACACTACACGGCGGTCGGCTTCAAGGTCGTGCCCAAATCCCCCAAGAACATAAAGTCAGAGAAGAGGAAATAGACCTAACACAGAAACAACTGCCTACCTTTACACTCAAACGCATAATGATGTAGTCGAGACACTGAAAGCAATAAACAGAAACAAAGCAGAAGATATAAACAAAATAAAGCCAGCCATAATGCAAGACCTTACAGAATACATTGCCCCGATATTAACCAAGCTCTTTAATAAAGCTATAGAACATAACCAATACCCAGATGCACTGAAAATAACTAAAGTTATTGAAATATATAAAGCTAAAGATAGAACGCTGCCTGAGAACTACAGACCTATCTCGCTACTGCCGATCATCGCCAAGGTCTTTGACACTATACTCAACAAGCAACTGATGACCCACCTTACCAGGTACGACATCCTCTCCCGAACTCAATATGCTTTCCGACCACATTCGAACACGACAATCACCACACAAACCATCCTAAACCACATCCAAAACCTCAAAGGCCCAGGACGGTATGTACTTGCTCTATTTATCGACCTATCGAAAGCTTATGACACCAAAGATCATGAAACACTCATCCATAAATTACGAAATAATATAAATTTTAGCGATAACACCACTACCTTTTTCAAATCATACCTCACAAAACGATAACAAACCGTATTTACCCAATGCTCGTCCTACCCACGCAAGATCACACACGGGATCCCGCAAGGTAGCACACTCTCAACAACGCTCTTCATTCTATACATCAACGATATTATACTCTCACTAACTCACGGGAGAGTCTTTGCATATGCAGATGACACCACACTCATCATTGCTGCTAAGAATAAAGAGCAACTCCAAGAACAAGCACAAACTGATACAACTAACCTTGTCCGCTACTTCCACAGACATAACCTAGTACCCAACCCCACCAAAACCACCTACACCATTTTCCACAAGCATGAACAGAAGGTGCAGCTTGACTTGACTATCGACGGCAAGAGGCTCCAACAAGAACGAAAGGTAAAAGTATTGGGTACAATCATCCAAAGCAACCTATCCTTCATACAATCTATTGTCGTCCGTCTTCAACCGTTTGTCCAAATGTTTCGCTATGTGAACAGCCTTCTCCCCACCCATATCCTCCTCCAACTCTACTATGCACATGTATACCCCCTACTGATGTATGGTATCTCTATATGGGGATCTGATAAATACAACACCATTATACATCCACTTATCATCATCCAAAAACGCATAGTCCGTCTGATCTGCCTCAAATCATGGAGAACACCTACCAAACCACTTTTTGCCAAACTACGCCTACTCAACATACTTAACATGTATAAATATAGCGTATGCATGGATGCACACTCCCTTATTTACCCAGCCTTCAACGACTCTAAGACCAATCACAGCTGTTAATAACTACAACACTAGGCGATCATCAAGGAAACACATGTACAACGACTCTAAGACTGGTCAGTACAGCAGAGCAGCACAAGCACAATGGGATAAGCTACCAGGACATCTGAGAGATATCTCTTACAAAGCTGAATTCAAAACTGAACTCAAAGCGTATCTCTTACAGCTGCAGCAATCATGACACTG
>WBZZ01004615.1:12500-47500 GCA_019918135.1 Paulinella micropora
TCAAGCGACTACTTCGCGTCACCGCAGATTCGACGGTCAGACGATGTAGTACAAAATATTATTGTATACACTGACATATAGTAAATGTATGTATGGCTTTATACCGTCAAGCGACTACACAGCCTCACCGCAGATTCGCCGGTCGGACGATGTAGTACAAAACATTATTGTATACATTGTATACATGTACAGTACATATATGTCATGTATGTATGGCTTCATACCATCAAGCGACTACCCAGCCTCACCGCAGATTCGACGGCGATTAGTACAACATATTATTGTATACATGACATATATTACATGTGTGTATGGCTTTATACCGTCAAGCGACTACATGTACAGCGCCTCACCGCAGATTCGACGGTCAGACGATGTAGTACAAAACATTATTGTACACATGACATGTATTACATGTCGTCAAGCGACTACCCAGCCTCACCGCCGATTCGACGGTGAGACGATGTAGTACAAAACATTATTGTATACATGACATATATTACATATATTACATGTGCGTATGGCTTTATACCCTCAAGCGACTACAGCGCCTCACCGCAGATTCGACGGTCAGACGATGTAGTACAAAATATTATTGTACACATCATCCGACAAGTATTGCATGTCGATGTAGTACAAAATATTATTGTACACATCATCCGACAAGTATTACATGTCGTCAAGCGACTACCCAGCCTCACCGCCGATTCGACGGTGAGACGATGTAGTACAAGCCATTATTGTATACATGACATATAGAACATATATTACATGTGTGTATGGCTTTATACCCTCAAGCGACTTCCCAGCCTCACCGCAGATTCGACGGTCAGACGATGTATTACAAAACATTATTGTATACATGACATATAGTAAATGTATGTATGGATCTACACCGTCAAGCGACTTCCCAGCCTCACCGCCGATTCGACGGCAGTGATGATATAGTATATATTTCATACATGAATTTTTGTATGTATGTGTGCAATAGAATACATTCATTGCATGCATGCATGCATGCATATAAAGGTCCATACTACCATATGTATTACTATGTGTACGTTTAGTTTACTTTTTGCTTCATGGCGGCGATCGGAATGGCTTTATGACGAGAGAGAGAGAGAGAGAGAGATGATTATATAGCTGCTGCATACCACTTGTTTCTAGGGATCATCACGTGCTCTGCGGCCATTGAGTGGCTCCACGAATGGGGGGATCTACTGCCCGACTACATCCGGTAAAACAAAAGCCATGATCATAGTATACTAGGCGGCTAGCCACAAATTTGACGTGTTTTGCTGGCGAGCCGGCCCCGGCCGGCGAGAGCCGCAAAACACGTCAAAGTTGGCGCGATGCATGTGTAGTTTTATCGGTAACACATTTCGTGGAGGTGACCGATAAGAATAAAGTAACCTCATGTCCACTGCCATGACTTGTAGCACGATGCGAGTGGCTAACCTCAAGCCTATTTCGTTGGTCCATACATACATACACGCATACATACATACATACATACATACATACACACATGCATACATACATACGTATATATACATATATACGTATATATACATACACAAGTATGTACAAACGTACATGCATGCATGCATGCATACATGCATACGTACACAAATATATATAAATTCATAGATACATGCGTACTGGTTGCTTGCTTGAATTGTGTTCCCAGCTGGTCACCATCCAAGAAAACAGAAAGGTATCCATCTATCTATATATCTATCTATCAGATTCTATCTATCTATCTATCTATCTATCTATCTATCTATCTATCTATCTATCTATCTATCTATCCATCTATCTATCTATCTATCTATCTATCTATCTATCTATCTATCTATCTATCTATCTATCTATCTATCTATCTATCTATCTATCTATCTAGACTTCCTTGGTTGACGAAATCAGAAGCTCCTTTTTTCTGACATTAGTCGATATCTCATCAGTTGATCTCATCACTTACTCCACGGAGCGAACCAAGGCCACTTGAGGTGTCACTGACCCTCCCTTGGGCTTGGCTTTTTTGAAATGGGTGCCATCTGTCGACAGACAGAGAATTAGGGGATGGTGTGGGTGTGCTGGGCCCGTGGTGGGGTGCCTTATGTGTGCCTAGCCATACGCCCATAAGTCACATGCCGAAATAGCGACGGGAAGCACAATCCTGTTCCCTCAGGGTGCCCTTTCTCGCTTGTTGAGCCCGGAATAAAACCCACAGTGCTCTGTCGGTTTATACTAGACTGTCGAACAGTCTCGAAACTCCATCTGCTTACTGGGCCCTCTGTAATGGAGGTGGGAGCTCGTTCTGCAAGGGGCGCTTATGGAACGAGCCCTGGCCCCGCCTGGTACTAGGGAGATTTTGGTATCGCCTGTATCAGTCCCTTCCGTGCAAACATCACGGCTTAGCTGGGCATCGGGTTAATACTTTACCCACAGACTTCCTTGGTTGACGAAATCAGAAGCTCCTTTTTTCTGACATTAGTCGATATCTCATCTATCTGTCTATCTATCTATCTATCTATCTATCTATCTATCTATCTATCTGTCTATCTGTCTATCTGTCTATCTGTCTATCTGTCTATCTATCTATCTGTCTACCTATCTATCTATCTATCTATCTATCTATCTATCTATCTATCTATCTATCTATCTATCTATATCTATCTATCTATCTATCTATCTATCTATCTATCTCCATTCTGATCCCTGCAGAATTACTACTACACATGGGTGCGTACATGCATTTCTGCAATGCATGCCATTGTATTAGTTACATACATATACTCGTATATATGTATTTCAACAAACACATTTATATATTTGTGATAAACTATGATGATCCTTACACATACCTATATACAGAAATACATATATACATACATACATACATACATGCATACATACATACATATACAATGATACATATGAATCTCATATAATATGGTGTAATGATCCTGCCACTGCAAATGCAGGCCATGGACGGATTTGCCAAGCTCAAAGAAAACCCTAGCGTGCTGGCCATGGCTGTGGTATGTTAGCTCTCTCTCTCTCTCTCTCTCTCTCTCTCTCTCTCTTTCTCTTTCTCTTTCTCTCTCTCTCTCTCTCTCTCTCTCTCTCTCTCTCTTTCTTTCTCCTCTCTCTCTCTCTCTCTCTCTCTCTCCTCTCCCTCTCCTCTCCTCTCTCTCCTCTCTCTCTCCTCTCCACTCTCTCTCTCTCTCTCTTTCTCTTTCTCTTTCTTTCTTTCTTTCTTTCTTTCTTTCTTTCTTTCTCTCTCTCTCTCTCTCAGAAACTCTTTCTCTCTCTCTCCCTCTCTCTCTTTCTTTTTTTTTCTTGTTTTTTTTTTTCTTTTTTTTTTTTTTTTTTTTTTCTCTCTCTCCCCTCCTTCTCCTTCTCCTCCTTGTTCTTTATCGTTATTCAGCTTTTAGCATACATGCGAACATTCCTTCAAGCACTACATACACATACATACATACATGCGTACACACATACATACATACATACACACACATACATACATGCATACAACAGATGTAGTAACAATTATATGATTGCTAGGTGGATGGGTTCGGAGTGCTCAAGGACAGCTTCAATCTACATACATACATACATACATACATACAGCAGATGTGGTAACACTTGTCTGATTGTTAGGTGGATGGGTTCGGAATGCTCAAGGACAGCTTCAATCTAGATACATACACACATACATACATGCAACAGATGGAGTAACAATTATATGATTGCTAGGTTGATGGGTTCGGAGTGCTCAAGGACAGCTTCAATCTACATACATACACACATACATACATACAACAGATGTAGTAACAATTATATGATTGCTAGGTGGATGGGTTCGGAGTGCTCAAGGACAGCTTCAATCTACGAGACTTGCGGGTTAGTCAGTGAATAATATTATACGTGTAAGCGTAAAAGTATGTATGTATGTATGTATGTATGTATGTATGTATGTATGTATGTATGTATGTATGTATGTTGCATGTATGTATGTATGTATGTATGTATGTATGTATGTATGCATGTATGTATGTATGTATGTATGTGTGTGTGTATGTATGTATGTGTGTGTGTATGTATGTATGTATGTATGTTGCTAGGCCCTCAAGAGCGGTTTGAGCCACTGCGACCTCCTCTATGTATGTATGCATACGTTAACATACATAACATGTACGTATGCGTATATTAATATACATTAACATACATAACATGCAAGCATACATACTATTAACATATTGCAACATAGATAAGGTAGCTATCAGACACATCGTACATATTATATGTATGTAACATACATCCAAGAGCGGGTTGAGCCGTTACGACCTCCACTATGTATGTATGCATACACAACATACACAACATACACAACATGCACGAAAGGCAAAATAGATAGCTATTGGACATATTGCATACATACTAGCATCCATCCAGTGCTCAAACTCATACATACACAGTATACACTATAGATTAACACATCGTCGTATATATGCGTACATACATTTATCCAATACTCAAGCGTAGGTTGGACCACTGCAACCCCTTTTTGTAATCACAAAAATAACACGTCACCTGCACATATATAACGTAGTGTTACATACCATACTATTACATGACATAGATAGATGGATAGATAGAGGGAAATAGGTAGGTAGGTAGGTAGACAGATAGATAGATAGGTAGATAGATAGATAGATAGATAGATAGATAGATAGATAGATAGATAGATAGATAGATAGATAGATAGATAGATACTCGGATAGATAGATAGATAGATAGATAGATAGATAGATAGATAGATAGATAGATGAAATATCGACTAATGTCAGAAAAAAGGAGCTTCTGATTTCGTCAACCAAGGAAGTCTGTGGGTAAAGTATTTACCCGATGCCCAGCTAAGCCGTGATGTTTGCACGGAAGGGACTGATACAGGCAATACCAAATCTCCCTAGTACCAGGCGGGGCCAGGGCTCGTTCCATAAGCGCCCCTTGCAGAACGAGCTCCCACCTCCATTACAGAGGGCCCAGTAAGCAGATGGAGTTTCGAGACTGTTCGACGGTCTAGTATAAACCGACAAGTGGGTTTTATTCCGGGCTCAACAAGCGAGAAAGGGCACCCTGAGGGAACAGGATTGTGCTTCCCGTCGCTATTTCGGCATGTGACTTATAGGCGTATGGCTAGGCACACATAAGGCACCCCACCACGGGCCCAGCACACCCACACCATCCCCTAATTCTCTGTCTGTCGACAGATGGCACCCATTTCAAAAAACCAAGCCCAAGGGAGGGTCAGTGACACCTCAAGTGGCCTTGGTTCACTCCGTGGAGTAAGTGATGAGATCAACTGATGAGATAAGATAGATAGATAGATAGATAGATAGATAGATAGATAGATAGATAGATAGATAGATAGATAGATAGATAGATTACAGTAACACTTCTGTTGTTTCTTGCCAACCCGCTGATAAATATGGATCAGGTCTATAAATATATATATATATATATATATATATATATATATATATATATGTGTGTGTGTGTGTGTGTGTGTATGCACACACACACACATATATATATATATATATATATATAATATACATATATATATATACATATAGTATAATATATATCGACTATAATCCCCTCTGTGTAATCACCATATGACATCCATGAATAAATATTAACATGCATTATCGATAGATGCACATTGTCATCGTTCAAAGTAATGCTATTTAGTTACTATCACTTACGTATAAACATGCTCAGATCATCAACTGCTTAATAATATGAGCAGATACATTATGATCTAGTAGTAGGTAACACATAGTATTACTTTATTATTACGTACATAAACTATCTATCTATCTATCTATCTATCTATCTATCTATCTATCTATCTATCTATCTATCTGTCTCTCTATCTCTCTCTCTCTCTCTCTATCTCTATCTATCTGTAATAATACACACACACACACACATATATATATATATATAATATATATATATATATATATTAGTATATACAAGTATGTTTGTTTACAGGAAACGGTAAGCGACTTCAAGCGCACAGTGAGGGAAAAGTTCCACGTACGTTATATGTATGTATGTATGTATGTATGTATGCGTGTAGGTATTCATGTATGCATGTATGTAATACTGTACATTCATGTATGTATGTATGAAAGGATGTTAATGTTAATATGCGATTCTATGCGTACTATGTATGTTAGTATGTATGAAGGATGGTATGTTAATATATCATGTATGCATGTATGAAAGGATGGTATGTTAATATGTATGAAAGGGTGTTATTAATCATATAATGCATATTATGTGCATACTAGGTCCCTCCTGTGCAGACCTGTGAGCGCAGTGCTACCTTTCTTGATGTGCTGCAAAAGATGTGCGACTCCAAGGCGCACGAGGTGTTCATCTTGAACAAGGTTATCTATTCAATAATATTAGTAATACCCCGATCATGATAATATATATGGCGACCATAAAAGGTAGTATCCTGGAAACCACCGCAACTGCCGCGAAATAATATATTGTGCAGCTAGCCACAACTTTGACGTGTTTGGCGGGCGAGCCGGGCCGGCGAGCCCGCAAAGCACGTCAAAGTTGTCGCGCCGCATGTGTAGTTTTATCGGTAATCTGACCACATTTCGCGGAGGTGACCGATAAAATTTCACTGCGGAAAACAAAAATCCCTTGGCGCCAATATTCCCGCGATTACCCCGATCATGATAATATATATGGCAACCATAAAAGGCAATATCCGGGAAACCACCGCAACTGCCGTGAAAGATTTCGCTGCGAAAAACAAAAAATTCATTGGCGCCATTTTTCCCGCTAGCTGCGTTGCCACCTTTCTTGACATGCTGCACAACATTATTATATGTATGTATGTATGTATGCATGTACGAGGTGTTCATATCCTGAACAAGGTTAATAGCATTATCGTAAGCTATATTTCCTATTAGATATGTGTGACTCAAAGGTGTACGAGATGTGCATTCTGAGCATGTTATATTTGTAAATACTACGTATTTATTTGTAAAAAAATATATGCATGTTATACTATGCGTGCTGCAGGATGGGACGCCTTTTGATTGCCTGTACCAGGTAATATATATACATATATGCTTAGATGCGTGCTAATACATGCATACATGCGTACATACATACTTACATACTTACATACATACTTACATACTTACTTACCGACTTACCGACTTACATACATACATACATACATACATACATACATACATACATACAAGGTACGTGCATACACACATGCAGTGAAAGTTGAGATACATTCATGCATGTACGATTACTGCACGTATTACTACAATATGTATATGTAATATATGCATGTTCTGCATGTCTACAGCAAGATGTGATCGAATACGTGTTGTGCGGGCTGGAAGTGGGGGGTCGCACCAGGTGCGAACCTCACCTCTCAATAAGCCATGCATGTGTTTCAATCAATATATACATGATGATATATATTAAAATATTAATATATATTCAATCATCAATAATATTATATAGAGCTTTCAATCAATATTACCATCTATAATAATAATATTATAGTATGATACGATATATATACAATTATCAATACTAGTATGTAGATGCACATAGTGCATGTTATGCCTGTTATTGTCTACAGAAAGATGTGATCGAGTACGTTCTGCGCGGGCTGGAAGTGGGGGGCCGCTCCAAGCACAGTATGCATCTCTAAATAAGCCTGCGGCCCGATCTGGCTACGTGTCTGCGCCTGTCCAAAACCGGCCGCAACCGGTCAGGTGCCCCTGCCCGCCCAGCAAGAAGAGGTGCGCGTTGGGTGCGTGGACACTTGGCAGTGATAACACCGTGTGGAGCACGGATCAACTTCGCTTTACTTCGAATTAATTATATATCATTCAAGTCGGCTGTGCCACCATTTACTTCGATGATTTAATTTTGTATCATTCGTCGGCTGGTAGCATCTGCCTCAGTGATACTGTGTCCGGAGTGCAGTTCATCTCAGACTCCCGTGTGCATGCGGGCGACGTCGCTTTACTAAGTTGGAGGATTTAATCATGTGTATACATGCAGGCTGTGTAAGCCATGGCTGCCGTGGCGCTCGACTGCGTCTTGGAGCTGAGAAGGCCCGCAGCCAAAGTGCAGAATCGATTCTCAGTAACTTGCGGAGTTCGTGGCACTCGACAACGGCGAGTCTTAAAGCTGAGCGGAAGGCCCGCAGCCAAAGTCCGTCACGCCAACTTCACTCAGAATCCGAATCGGTTCGCATGTAATTTTAGTAGTACTTAGTAGTTTGAACTGGTATACATGAGGCCCCGAAGAGTCAGTTACGGCTGGCCTGTGATGAACCGCAAGCTAGGCAGCATCGAGGCACTCAGCTTAGCTCAGCAGTCAGTTTTTCTGTTTCAAGTTCTAAGTAAATCATGGCGTTTTCACTGTCACTGACCGTTACCGGGCCGTATTCACTTCTATCAGTTCAAACTTTTTATTAATCATGACTGCAGTGGCCCGTCTTCACTTTGCCACCGAAAGTTTAACTTGCTTACTGTAGTACGGCTGCATTGACTTTCCCCAAGTTCAACTTTCAAGTTATATACCAGAAGCAAACGTTGTAATGTACTACTAATACCCGTTACTCCACCTAGACAATTTACCGGTAATTTGGATAGTCTTAGTCATAGGCAGGTTCATAGGCCGGACAGTTATTAATACCTTTATTACTGACAAGGACACTTTCTAGAGTATTCGCGAATCATAGTCTGGAATGCCTAGAATCAAATGAGTATTACCATTCTGTAAAGGTCATAACATCATAAATTTGTGTGACCCAAAGTCATTAAAAGTCTTTTCTTAGGTTATTATTTACCCTTAGCGGGGTAGCTTTCCTAAACTCTGCGTTTGAGTGATAGATTACTTTGGTTATGAGCCTTGTCAAGGAGGCAAGCGAGCCAAAGCACGTATTGAGTCAAGTGCCCATATTCGAGGGCAACGACCAAAGCTTTTGGCCTTGGTCAAGCAAGTTTCAGAAGCACATGCAGGGGATATCTGTCCACGTGGCAGAGATGGTATCTGTGGCATTAGCCGACCCAGCTAAAGCCAAAAGGGATTTTCCTTACGACGAAGCAAGGGCTAAGACGGCAGAAGACTTAGAAGAGCCCGACACGCCCATAAGTGATAGTGAGGAAGATGAAGAGTCAGACACCTCTCAGAGAGGAAGACAGAGACCCCAGACAAAGAAAGAAGATATCAAACAGCCAGAAGGTAGGGATAAAATGACAGCAGAACAAAAGAGAGAGTGGAAAGAGAAAGAAGCAAGGAAAAAGAAAAGACAAAGTATGAAACAACACACAAGAAGAAAGACAGCTATCCGCAAAGAGAAGAAATATTATGAAAGGATGAAAACTTTGCAGTTATGTCTGTCTGTGGCTTTTTCCAAAGACAATGTATCTAATTTCCTGCGAACACAGAAGACGAAAGGACCCATTGAAGAGTTGATAGTAGTAAGAAATCAGTGGGGATGCATTTCCGGAGCAGGTAGGTACATGTTAGAGGAAGAGTTTGAGAGAACGAGACCAAGGGCAGGTCAGAGGTATGTAGACTGGCTAAATGAATTTCTCGCAAAGAAAATCCAGCTTGAAAGTTTACGTGGGGCGCCATTTTCCGATGAGGAAGCAAAGAGAAAGCTATTTAAGAAATTGCGCTACCATCCAGCTTTCGGGGATAAATTTCAGGTGGACCACTATGATCTCCCGGCCAGACTAAGACCAAATTTCTCGGAACTATGCGAAGCATCTAGGGAAAGATGGTTAATGTGGGAAGAAAAAGAAAGACGTAACAATTTCCGTGAGAGAAAAACCCAAATTCGCAAAGACAACAACAAGAAATCTCGGGATGGCAAGCAGCGGCAAGAGACCAATCTCCTGATGGATAATAAAGGGAAAAGGGGAGACAATAAACCGGGACCAAAGACAGCTCCAAACTGGACGCTCAAAGTCACGTGTTTCGGATGTGATGCCAAAGGCCATACCATGAGATATTGTCCGGTGATTTCGGAAAAGTTCCGCAAAGAAGGAAAATTAAAACGGAATCAAACGGAAGACAAAGGCACGGAACAAGAAAAGAACGAACAAAAGAACAATTACGAAAACAAAAAGAAACCCTTTCATAAGAAAAAGAAAGCACTCACTTTGATAACAACCGGCGACAAAAACGATGACGAACAAAGTGACTCTGATACAAACGTTGCTTTAATCCATATGGGGAACACTTATGATAAGAGCGATGATGATGAGGAAGAAAGAGAAAGAGATGACGAGCAACCAAGCTCACCTCATCACAAATCTACAAGTCCCCAAGCCCTTTTGAACGATACAAAGACTACACCTAGGGTAGGGAATAGACTTAGTGAGAGTGGAGAAGGACGGGAAGTGCGGTTAGTATCGGCCACCCTACGAGGTCCCTCCTCACTACGGGGAGAAGGCAAGGAAGAGCGGTTAGTATCCGCCACCCCACGATGTTCCCCAGTCACCCCTAACCCTAACGAAACTCCTTTGAGGCTTGAGAGTTCTTACGGAGTCACGCCTGACACAAAATGTGCCGGAATAAACAGACGCAAAAAACCGTGTAATGTTTCCGTTGAAAAATCAAAGGGAAAAGGAATATACGCAAATCACGCGAAACGATTATCTTCTGCGAGGTACTGCGGATATCACGCCACACAAGACCCAGATTATCCGGAGTTGGATTTGTCGGTAAGTCCCGTGTTGCGTCCCCCCAAATCTCCTTACTACCCAGACGAACGAGGTCTTAAAGCTGCGGCATTGGAAAAGTCTCATAAAATTTCGCAAAGACTCGTTTTCGGGGAATTTGAAACTTTACGTGACACCAAAATTTCCACAAGTCCACAAGTCTCGCAAAATATTCCGCAACAACCACGCAAACATAATCCATTTTCTAGTCAGCGGACCGGCCAGAGCAGAGAAGGGAGAGAAGAGAGTGGAGTGGATGAGGGAGAGCAACGACTTGGGCCCACTTCTGTCAACAAGTTTGGCAACCAAATAGGTCCCACCTCACAACAACTCCAAATCTCTAGTTCTAGACCAATCACAGCACTCCCACCAACACAGACAACAAACACGCAACCCATCAACCCTCCCGTCATAACCTTCAAAAATATAAATGAAATAGCTAAAACGTTGATGAATGAGTGCGTGAGGGGAATGAATGGAGAAGTGATGCGTGTCGTGAGTGGCGAGCTAGAGAGAGATGACTTTTTGACTGACATAGTAAGAGCAATAGAAGGAGTGTACTTGCAGAGAGCAGTCAGACAGAGTCCCATCACTACACCTCCACAACTCACAGAAGAGGGACAAGGTGAGGGTAGAGGAGTCTCTGAGGGTGAACTAGAAACAGAGACAGAGACAGAAGGAGAGACAGAGCATGTACTGATACATGTGAGAAAAAGAGTGATGAAAAAGAGAGACATGACAGTACAGGATAGTGGAGCAAGCACAGACATATCATGCAGAGAAGACAGATTGACGGATGTCGATGAGATAGACCCGGTAGAACTACTGACAGGTAATGGAGAAAGGGAGTTGAGTAAGTCAGGAAGAGCTAGGCTGACTGTGATAGATGGGAAAGGAAGGCCTAGAGCAGTAGAAAAGAAGATGTTACTCGACACTACCTTACCAGTTAGCATAGTCTCTACAGGACAGATGGACCACAGACACAACAGATCAGTCATCCACCAAAACGGACAGTTAGTAATACTCAAACACCCCATCCACATTAACGAGAGTGACATATTAGTAAGGGGGAGGTTAACTAAGAGTATGATATATAGATGGGATGACGAATATGTATGATCCTTTCGCAACAAGGGGGTAGAAGGGGAGGGAAGCCCCACAAATGAGAACAAAAACAAGACAAGTAAGCATGAAGTAAATAAGAGAGAGAAAGAATTACACGTAGATATAGTATTATATGAAGCTTACCCCAGAAAGTCAGACAAACCTAGAAAGATAGGAATCAAGCTTTTTCACTATGCCTGTGGGCATTATGGGTTAACAAAGATGCGCCTATTGGCAAAAATTTTGAACATTAAGTTAGTTGGGACGAGAACGATGTGAGATTTTGCGAATCTTGCATGATAGGAAAGTCTAAACGTTTGCCACGTTTTGCAGTTAATACAATAGAAAGAGCCCAAAAGCCAGGTATAATTCTACACATAGACATATCAAAACCGTGGGCAACTAGATCAATAGGTGGTAAACGGTATAAATTTTCGGTCACCGACGACTACTCACTGTTCATTCTTGACTTTTATTTAGCCCATAAGAATGAGTTTGTAGATTGCTTAAAACAAGCTGTAGCCTTTTATGAGAGACAGACAGGAAACAAAGTAAAGGAAATTCGCGCAGATCAAGAATTCCATATTCCGGAGGAAGTCATTAAGTGGTGGAAAAATATTCGCTTTATTTGGAAAACCTCCGCGACAAACGATAAAGACGGGAATCCTATTGCGGAAAAAGTGAATGATATTACGGCGGGGCCTGCACGAGCAATGAGATATCACGCTAAATTACCGCCGCAATTCTGGGCAGAATTAGAACACGCAGCAACAACCATTCACAACATACTACCAGCAATTCACGGGGAACGCAAAGGAATTTCGCCTTATGAGCAGCTGTTAGGTAGAAAACCAACACTCTTTCATTTAAAACCAATAGGATGTATGGGTGTGTTACATATACCTAAGACTAAAGTGCGGAAGGGAGAGTATAGAGGGAAAAAGGTAATGCTAGTAGGATATGATCTATTTCGGGAACTATACCGCGTATGGGATGGTAAGAAGATAATTTCCGGAGTGAGAGATGTGAGATTTAATATTCACAAAATCGGTAAACAAGCTCATCCTCCTAAACTAGTGTCGTGGGATAATGATGACTCTGAGGGGGAGAATGAGAATGAGAGCGAGCAACCACACACATCTCCACAAGCGTCACCACCCCAATCACCACCCCAATCACCACCTCAATCACCTAAGTCACCGCACAACGTCAACAACGACCACCCAACAACACACTTTGATGAAGTTGAGGGGGAGACAGAGAATGTTAATATCGATGCGAATGAGAATGAGCATGAAAATGAGCATGTGGAGAGGAATACGTTGGATCACAAACATACACGCCTACACACAAGTCCAGAGCCACATTATCCACAACAATTACCCCCAGAGCACAAGATCAAGCCACAAGAGCATACAAATGAACAAGATCCAACAGATCCACTAAAAATACATGAAAGAAGAGCATACGAAGAGAAATCACCACCATCTAAGGGATTAACGTGGGAGCAGAGTCAGAGAGTAACGGAGAGTAACATAATCCCCGGTAAAAGGCAGCGCAAGGCAGTAGAGAGATTTACCCCTAGCAATGAGCCCAAGAGAGAAAAGAGAGAGGCTCAAGAGCTAATAGGTAAGGTAGTAAGAGTGCCCGCGCGTGCATGGGGAGATGGATGGGCGAAGAAAAAGTACGGTGAGGGATGGGAGAGCATAGTACGAGTAGGGGTAGTCAGCAGAGTGAGTGACCCCAGAGATAGACTCGTAGTAAGAGACAGACCTCAGCCCACCCACATAGTTAAGTTTGAAGACGAAGAAGAACGGATGTTGAATTTGGAAATCCTCAAATACTCCGTGAAAGATCCCGAATACCCGTTACAAAGTCCCGCTAATATGTTTTTATGCGATGACCGTATGGTGGCAGATGAGATTCGTGATTTTTATTTGTATGTAGATATCAGAGTACCCAAAGATGTCATAGAGGAAGGTTTGACAGCTAAAGATGTTTTAGAGGGTATGAAAACAGAGCTAAAAGCTCTTCAATCCTTTAACACATACACATGGGTACCCCATAAGGAGGTAAGCAAGGCAGGAGTTAGTAAGATAGTTAGATTGACATGGGTTCACAAAGTAAAGTTAGATGAGAACGGGAAAAAGTTCATAAAGTCTCGTTTAGCTTTACGGGGAGATATGTTAGAACCCGGTGTTAGCTATAACCCAGATCAGCTCTTTGTTCCTTGCGCCGCGCACCATTCACTTTTATTTCTTGCCAAACTAGCTGCCTGGCACAAACACAAACTATACGGCATAGATTTTAAAAATGCATACCTAAATGCTCGTATGAATGACCCTGTTTATGCATATGCGCCAGAGAGTGTAGACAGAGAAGGGCATGAGGGGATGATATGGCGTATAGATGGTGCTTTATATGGTGCACCACAGGCAGGAAGAAGATGGTATGAGATATTAGCACCCAAGTTAGAGGAGCTAGGTTTCAGGTTGCTAGATTCAGACTTATGTATGTTTGTAGAAAATGATAAAGCTTTGAGAGAGGCGATAGTAGGGATATTTCATGTTGATGACTTGTTGTTCACCGCACCAAACAAACAAGCATATGAGCGTTTTGCGTCCGCATTAGAAAAACATTTCCCGCTCAAAAGACTCGGTATTGCCCGTGAATTCAAAGGAATAGAGATAGAGCAATCGAACGGGAAAATAATTTTGCATCAGCGAAAATATCAGCAGCAGATACTAAAAGAGGTAGGCTACGATTCTGCTAAACCCGTTAGTACTTCCAGCGCCAAGAACATTTCACGGAACCGATGTCGGAATCAACTAGCTTGCGAAAATTTTCAATTCCTAGTCTAGTTGGTCGTTTGCTATTTCTCGCAAAGATGACAAGACCCGATATAGAACAAGCACTAAATTCGGCAAGTGTCATGCAAACTATCGATAAGGGAATAACTTATGCGATGTTAGGCAGAATCTTTCGTTATTTAGTTAACTCTTATCGAGGTTTAGCTTACCATGAGCCTAAGTCAGAGCAAGAAGGGCAAACATATCCAAAACTTTCCATGTGGCCCGACGCTGCTCACAAAGTTTGTAAGAAAACAGGGAAGTCCCGCACTGGATTCGTGATCCTATGGGGCAGCGATCCAGTTGCATGGTTATCAAAGCGACAGAGTCGCATCGCCCTGAGTTCCAATGATGCTGAAATATTTGCAGCAACTGAGTGCATTAGAGAGGGACTTGCACTAAAACACATTACACAAGAACTAAACATAGCCCAAAAGAGCCCGATAGAATTATTCGAGGATAACTCTCAAACAGTCTTAGCGGCAGAGAGGGGTATATCAAGTAATAGAACTAAACACTTACCTTTAGAATTACACTTTATGCACCACCTACAGAGAGACGGTGAGATTAAGTTTGTAAAAGTAGGTACGAAGAAGCAGATAGGTGATGTAATGACAAAATATTTACCGAAAGAACAATTCGAGTATTTACTTAACAAATTTACGGTAAAGCTCAAGTAATTTCGGGATTTGCGTGTCCACTCACCTATATTTGCTTTGAGTGTTTTGTGCAGTTTGTTGCTTGTTGCAGCAGCTTTGTTTTGCGCAGGGGTCAAGAGCCGTCGAGCCGAGGCTGGGTAGCCGACTGCCACGCGAGGCCGGCAGCCGCGAGGCTTTCCCTGGCTAACTTAGCAATTTAAATTCTTTCTATCATTCTTTCTGTCCTAGAATAGGAAATCTAAATTTTTTTGATTTTGCTACCCTCTACGGGAAGCGCTTGCAAATTTTTGAACACATACATACTTCATACATGTTACTGCATGACCACATATATACATACATAGAGGATGTGATGTAAATGGGAGTTGATATTTAACCTTCGGGTAACCCATAATTGATCCTCAACACTATTTTTTCATATTTACACACTAATATAGCCTATGACTTGCGACTAAGGGGGAGCGTTGTAATGTACTACTAATACCCGTTACTCCACCTAGACAATTTACCGGTAATTTGGATAGTCTTAGTCATAGGCAGGTTCATAGGCCGGACAGTTATTAATACCTTTATTACTGACAAGGACACTTTCTAGAGTATTCGCGAATCATAGTCTGGAATGCCTAGAATCAAATGAGTATTACCATTCTGTAAAGGTCATAACATCATAAATTTGTGTGACCCAAAGTCATTAAAAGTCTTTTCTTAGGTTATTATTTACCCTTAGCGGGGTAGCTTCCCTAAACTCTGCGTTTGAGTGATAGATTACTTTACGAGAAGTAGTTTGACTCATGATCAATGCAGGCGGCGCCGTCATCCGGAAGCGAGCATAGCAATTCTCACAAAGGCAAACGATTGTCTTTTGCAAGCCTGAGAAAGTGAGCGAGGGTCGAACGATCGGTCCTTTGATCTTTCCGCCATGATTTCGGAATAAGCATTTACTGTTATTGATATCACTTAAATAGAAAAATCCTGCAAACTCAGCTCATTCAATAGCAAGTGATTTGGAAGTGAGTTGACACCACTTTCGCAGAATTATCAGCGTCGGAAGGCTATGAACCGTGCCGGTGCAGGCGCGGCCACGCCAACTGTCAATAAATTATGCTACAGTGAAGGCTCTTTCGGATGATACAGTGACTAAGTACTATCATAATTTATTAAGTCACATGATGACACGTTCGGACTCAGCGGCGGACCGTCCTGAGTAAGAATTTGAGCCCTACTATGGTACATTCAAGTGGCAAACTCAGTCATCGAATTTTAATTAAGAACTTACTAGTATGCATAACCGTCGTCCAACGTGCAAGAAAATTCTAAAGTGATCAGCCAAGTGAGGCTGCTCTGCCATTTTCGGAATTTTTCCCCTGACGGTCAGGAATGGCTTTTTACGCAAACACTTTTAGTTTGAAATGATAAGCGTGAGAGGAAAATGGAAGTGGTATCAATTGTTGTGAACACGACGACAGGTGTTTTGAACATCAATCACCAGTTCAGTCTAATTATAAACAAATTGCGAAAGCTCGCATTGCACTGACTTTGTTTGAGAATGAGGCTTTCTTAGCTGTCTTCAGGCTGCGAACTTTCCGGAGTGAGCGCGATGGGGCCATGCGGGTGGGGGCAGCCCCCCATCCTGTACGGCGACAACCAGGGCGCCGCTCTGGACCTCGCGGATACAAATGTATTTTCTAGGAAGCTCGGGCACGTGGACCTGCGCTGCGCTATTGTGAACCAAATTCTGAAGGTGGACGCGGCAGTGGACTCGTCATCAACGAGAAGGTGGCGTCGGCGGACAACGTGGCGGACATTAATACCAAGCCAATGCGTGGGGGAGCCGTACGATCGGCGCGTCCGGCAAGTGTCCAAGGATTAAAGACTCGGGAACCGTTCCCTTCGAGAGGGACACCCCCCGACCGCAGGACTTTCACGGGAAAAGCTAACTTGAACGGACACTGAATCAGTAGTTCGCGTTTTCAGACCTTTTGGTTAGGTTACCCCGCAACAGCAAGGGTATAGGTTTAAATTAATTGTGCGTCTACTACGTGACATAGCCGAACTCCACACGTAAGATAGCGCACTTACTCCGGGCCGAGGCAGTTAGTCTTACTTACTGTTGACGTTACTTTCAAGAATAGTTATTTAATAACAGGGGTTTACCAGACCACGAGTGACCGTGCTCACCCCTTTGCCATAAGAATAAGTAAGTACTGGGTTTGGTTAAAGGGAAAGGGCAAGGGTAAAGTAAAGGGCAAGATGCATGTATGGTCTCCAGTGCTTGTGAGCTGTGCTCACGACGAATCTTCTGAGCGGGAAGTCTGTGGTGTAGAATTGGTTTAGGTTGTGTGGTAACGGATGTAGCTGAGTTAGAGTGGAAGGATAAGTAGCACGGCCAGTGAGAGAAAAAAATTACAAGTTGATATGGGTAAACAAGGAAATTGCCGTAGTAAAAAAGGAAATTTTCCAAAGCACCTGGGGCGAGAAAAGACTGGTAAAAAGTAGAAATGAGTTTGATTAAATTGTATTGTATTGCAGTAAATTTAACAGTAAAACACTAGTATCAGTAGACTTATTAGTTCCTGAATGAGTTAATTAGTTACCCCGGTTAGTCAGACCGGGAGCCTGCAGGGCGTGAGGGAGGTAAAGCATATAATATAGATATAGTTTGAGGGCTATTGTAAGTTATGAGTACGGTTAACAATTAGGGGGATGAGCATCATGGTAAATTAATAGCCCTACTATTATGGCTGCCACGAGTCAGTGGCTTGTGGGAAGGACTTCCGTACAAATTGCTATTTTACTGTTTTTATAGTTATAGTGTAGCTATATTGCCGAACGGTAGGCTCCCTGAAGACATAGGATAGCGGCTCACTCACTGCTCATTTCGTTTACTAACTGGGCTACAGTTGTTATTTAAGGCAGGATCAAGGTGGGACACTGGACTCGGGCCTAGTAAGGGAGTCTAAGATGATTAAGGGGGGGAATTGGATATCAATTAGACCCTTTCTCCTCAGTTATATCCATTACTACTATGATTACTTAACTTCATCATCTGTACTGAGTACTCGTTAGTAGTAGCCTACGGTCACGTTGTTCACTATGCCGGCCCACCCGGTATATAATGGCAATACTGATCGTTCCGGTCTGTCGGTTAATCCTTGGTCTGGAGATTACGGAGTCCCTACTTTAGGTATTCCTCAGTCTTCATATCGTTAGTAACAGTTATCTGTTTATTAAATATCCTACTATCGTAACAATCTGGAGTCGCTAAAACAATAAACGGGGTATGGAAATTTTCCTCGGTTTCTCGGAAATTTTCTGTTGAAAAGAGACATCGAGAGCAAAATGGGAGAGAGTGGAATTTTTTTGATGCGCTTCCTGGGGTTATGTGCCTTTTCTTGAGATGTTTTGGGTCTAGGGGCGTGCAAACAGGTATGGGCAATGATTTTCTTGATTTGTAGGGCTACTTATGATCTGTTTGTGAGTGGGGCTTGGGTTGCTGACAGACAGGCGTTTTTGGGTCTGACAGCTTGCAGCTCAGGGTGCACAAATGTGGGTTTCATGTGGTGTGAGTGTCGGGCGTGGGTTTCTGGATACAGGGGCATGAGAAGGGGACTAGGGGGGATGGTTTTGCAGAAAGAGCACGCAATTTTCGGTCTGTTTAGAGATGGGACAAGGGTTGCTGTGACGCATTGCTGTGAGAAAGGGACACTCCCTTCTCACAAACCTTGGCAAATATGTGGGGAAACCACTTGGATATATATTATTCATGTTTGCTTGTTCGTGGGTTGATGTTTTACAACGTTTTTGATGGGTTTTGCTGGCTGGGAATTCATGTGGCATGGGGACTTGGAGGGAGGAGTTAAGGAAACGGACACAGGGAAAGACAGATTTTGGACGAATAAGGACGTATGGGAGGAAAGGAGGGTTTGGGGTGAGGAAAACAGACACGACGGAGGGTAATGAGAGGGAAACTTGCAGAATTTGTCGAGAGGAAGGGTATGCATAAGACACGGCTTGGGGGTGGACATGTCGGTCGGAAGAAGGGGGTCAGGGGGAACGATTTTTCGGAATGGAGGAACAAGCAAGCGGGTCCCCACTCAAGGGAGTACGAAAGGGGGTCGGGATCTGCAAGGGGAACTTGAAAGGAACGTGAAATTCACAGTTCAAGAGGGGTTTTGGACGGGGGTAAGTGGACGCCATCATGGCACAAAAAGAGGACAACAAAAGCGGCGGGTATAGCGGACAACCAGCGCTGAGGACACGCCAACTCACAGGGAGAATTTTTGGGGCTCTTTGCAGGCTTTTCCAAGTGGTGGACTATTGCCGGTTTGGGCCATATCACGAATTTCGACGGCCTAAGGGGAAGGGAAGCACAGACACAGGGTAGAGGTGCGTAGAGGGATATTTGGGGAACTTGAAGGGACGTGGAAATAGGGATTCTAGAACGGGCAGATTTGGGGGGGACTTGAAGTGAAACAGATGATGGGACCTTTTTGCCCTACTTTAGGTGCACGATGGGAAAATAAGGAGCTGACAAGGCGGAGAGGAAGGAGGACATACGGGGTTTAGAGGATTTCTGGCGTGAGAAGTGGGAGGAGAACGAAGAGGGGGAGAGCGGGATGTGGATGAAAGGGGAGATACGAATAGGCAAGGATGTATACAAGGAGGTGGTAGTGACGGATAAGGAATATGAAACCTTGCGGGAACAAATGTTAGAATGGGAAAGGAAGAGGGAGGCCTGCCCTCACGAGCTCGAAAGGAGACGGGAGCAATGATCAAGGCAGAAAAGGCGAAAATATCGGCCTTGATGCTGGCTGAGATGAGATGGGCACGATACGTGTGGAACCAAGAGGCAAGGGAAAGCCGGCGACGGTTCAGGGAATCTTTGAAGTTTCTCAAACGGGAAAGACGGGAATACGCGGAGCCCAAGAGGGATGAGGAGCGGGGAAAACGAGAAAAGGAAGAGAGGACGAGTACACTCGAGGAACAGCCTTACAAAAGGGCCAGAAAGGGGGAGTAGGAGAACGAAGGGGAGGATCGTACACACCTCTCCCTACTTTAGGTTTGAAACGCTTATGGCTGCGAACGAACAAGACGAGGGGGGGAGGAGAGAAGAACGGGAGGTGGAGGCGGGGGCGGAACCAATACGGGAGGCCAAAAATAGGGGTATATCGGAGGAGGACATAAACGACGATACACTATGGGATGCGGGGGAGTGCAGGATTGATAGGGATGTGTATGGGGTTCGTGATCGACTGAAGGATTTGGCGAAGACGGCGCAAAAACTCGACACTCGGAAGCCGGGATCACGACAAGCGTTGGTCTGGTCCAAGAACCACAAGCAAGAGGTGGAGGTGTGGAAGGGGTTCGAGACACTGTGTTCGCTAAGGGGGAGGAAAGTGGCCGAGGTGAGACGGAGGAGAGTGGGTGAAGGAGTGGAAGAAGATGAGGAAACGAGTTATTGGGAAAAAGCATTTACCGACGAGGAGGGGGTCCCGGATGCGGAGATATTTGGAGCAGGGGAAATACAAGTGGCAAGAGATATACATGAAAAAGTAGTTCGGAGGTGGAAGAGTTACGAGAAGAAGAGGAAGGAAGTCGTGGCTTTGGAAGCGGGAGGGGAAGCAAGTGCGGAGAGGTTGACGGAACTGAGGGCGGAGGTGGACAGTGAGTGGGAGTGTTTCGCAACTTTGGAAGACATGGCTCGTCAGCGGCGTAAAGTTCTTGAAGACCCAATTCGAGCAGGATATATTGATACTCGACAGTTTGGGTTTTGAATTGGATGAGGAGGCGGAGGTGGCGAGAGCTCGGAAGAGACAGAGGAGAAGATAAATACATGAAGGGACATACGTGGGTACCTATTATGCTAGGTATGGAGAAGGGGAAGAAACGAAGGAGGCTTTGGAGGAAGAGGACGAAGAAGGTGGGGCGACAAGTGAAGAGACAGAGGAGAAGGAGGACTCTAGGAACGGGGACATGTTGTCGTTTTGGGTATCTAAGCGGGAAGAGGAATATCTTATAACGCGGGAGCGGGTTCAGAACGAGGTTTCTAATACGGCAATGCATTTTCACGAGACAAGGGATCTAAGACAGGCAGAGGAGGCCTGTGTTAGGGCGATGGTAGAGTGGGAGGCGTATCTGGAAGAACGGGCAAGGATGGAAGAGGAGGATAGGAAGGAGGAGAGGAGAAGGAAGAGAAGGAGGAGGGATCGGCGGCAGACACAAGACATAGTACCTCCTGTCACTACTTTAGGACGGAGTACGGCATGGGATGAGCCAACGGGAAATAAGGATGGGGATATCGGGGGAGGAAAAGAAGTTGGGACAGATAGGGGGAGTGGAATATAAGATGGATGAGGAGGCTCAACGGTTTGTAGAGGAAATGGGATATCAGTGGGGTGAACGGGGGGAGCGATTATGGGGACGCATCGGGTTCGGAAGGACGCGAGGTGGATGGCGATTAGAGCAATATGGGAATTACAATACCGTTGGTATAACAACGACGAGGGTTTGTGGAGGGTGTTTGCCATGACAGAGGAGGCGCAGTACCAATACAGTTTCATGGCCGTGTTGACCAAAGTACAGGGGAAATGGACGGCGGAGAGGATTCATACGGCATGGGCATGTGCAAAGGGAAAGGTGGAACACGCGAAGAAGTGGGTGAAGGTGTTGAAGGACCGGGGGGAGGACAGCTGGAGGATGTTTGTGGGACCGCTACGGATCAGGAGTATCATAGAAAGGGTGGAGAAAACCACACCGGACAAGGATTGGGACAGTCACGAAACACGGGCATGGATTAAGACTTTAGAAAAAGAGCGGGAGCAACAGAGACGGGAGGAGAAGGAACGGAATAACGCAGTGAACGACCAGGATCAGGCGTCTGACAGGGAGATAGAGGGAGCTATATAGAGTGTGGGACGGTAGAAAAGTGATAGCAGGAGTTAGAAACGTGCGGTTTAATCCGTACAAGATAGGTAAGGAAGCACATCCAGACAAGACAGTAGAGTGGGATGAGGATGTAGCTGAGGGGGAGAATGTGAAGAAAGACGTCGATGTCGAACAGACACACGAACAGACACATACCACACCTCCCACTGACACAGCCACCACCACCCACAGACAAGAGCATTCGACACAGACCTATGACGACGACGATTCATACGACCATCTCAATGACGTTAGTCAGTCAGACAGTCAACAAGAACAAGGGGAGTATGGAGGGAGCACAGGGGGAGACAGCAAAGATTACAAACATACACCAACACAGGATAGCTTATCAACACAGGACATCGACACTACATCTTCAGCTGCACCCTATCCCACCAACACCACCCCACAGACAAACAACTCAGGACTAGGATATGCACACGCACTCACAGATGCATCCGATCCTCAATCACAACATGAGAGAAGAGCATATGAAGAGAGTGTACAGCCTAGTAAAGGAAGAACATGGGAGCAGAGTGACAAAATCACAGAAGCTAACATTGTTCACGAAGCAAAGAGAGAAAGACGTCAAGCACAACACCAACAATCACGACCGCATACTGAACTAAAACGAGAACGAAAGGTAGTTGAGGTTCAGGAACTAGAGGGAGTGAGAGTAAGAGTCCCTGCAAGAGAATGGGGAGAAGAGTGGGCAGAGAAACCTTACGGAGAGGGATGGGAAAGCAAAGTACGCGAAGGAATAGTAAAGCAGAAATGTGCACCCAAAGAGAGGTTAAAAGTTAGAAAACAACCTAAACCATCTCACTATGTACAATTCGAAGACAAGTTAGAGAGAATGCTTGATACAGAGATCAGCAAGTACAGAGTAAGTGAGAGAGAGTCCGTATTGCCTGCTGGAGAGTTGGAGAGTGCTATGATATGTCAAGAGAGGTGCATGAACGAACCTAACGAACTTTTACTTCATTTCAATATTCGTGTACCGAAAGAGATAGCAGAGCAGGGTATGACAGCGAGAGACATATTTAATGGCACGAGGAAGGAGATACAGTCACTCAAAGACTTTAAAACATATACTTGGGTTAATCACAGTGAGGCCAAAAAGGCCGGAGTCAACAAGATAGTTAGGCTTACATGGGTACATAAAGTAAAGATAGATGAAAACAATAGGAAGTTTGTTAAGTCTAGATTAGCTTTAAGAGGAGACATGTTAGAGCCAGGAGTCAGTTTCAACCCAGATCAATTGTTTGTTCCTTGTGCATCGCATCGCTCACTGCTAATGCTTGCAAAGCTTGCTGCGTGGCATGGACATAAGCTGTATGGTGTCGATTTTAAGAATGCCTACCTAAATGCGCGAATGAATGACCCAGTTTTCGCATATGCTCCGGAAGGAATGGACAGAGAGGGGCATGAGGGAATGATTTTGCGTATTGATGGTGCTTTATATGGTGCGCCGCAGGCAGGTCGCAGATGGTATGAGATATTAGCCCCAAAGCTAGAGGAATTAGGTTTTAAGCTTTTAGACTCAGACCTATGCATGTTTGTCGAGAGAGACAAGCCCATAAGAGAAGCCATAGTGGGGATCTTTCATGTAGATGACTTAATCTTTTCGTCGCCAGGCATGAAAGCGTATGAAGAGTTCGCGAATGCACTAGAGAAGCATTTTCCCCTAAAGAGGCTAGGAGTTGCAAGAGAGTTTAAGGGAATTGAGATAGTACAGGAAGGAGGACGGATTATTCTTCATCAACGAAAGTACCAGTTACAGATGTTGAAGGAGTTAGGGTATGGTCAGTCCCGTCCCGTTAGCACCCCTGCATTAGATCAGTTACCTTTAGCCATGTCCGAAGAAGCAGCGTTACGTAAGTTCGCTATACCTAGTATAGTAGGTAGTCTTCTTTACTTAGCTAAGATGACAAGACCGGATATCGAACAGGCGCTCAACGCAGCTAGTGTTATGCAAACCATAGATAAAGGAGTCACTTATGCAATGTTAGGAAGGATATTGCGGTATTTAGTTGGCTCATGTCGCGGTATAGCATTTCACGGACCCAAATCTTTGCAAGAGGGTCAATCCTATCCTGGCCAGATGCGGCTCATAAGGTTTGTAAGAAAACCGGAAAGTCACGTACGGGATACGTAATCCTGGGAGGAGATCCTATAGGTTGGCTTTCTAAGAGACAAAGTAGGATAGCCCTTAGCTCGAATGATGCTGAAATATTTGCAGCGGCAGAATGTATTAGAGAGGGTCTAGCTGTAGGTCATGTTAGACAAGAACTCGGAATTTCGCAGAAAGGTCCAGTAGAACTATACGAGGATAATACCCAAACAATTCTCGCTGGCGAACCAGGATTATCCGGACCACGCACCAAACATTTACCTCTCGAATTACATTTCATACATCATTCACAGAGAGACGGTGAGATAAAGTTTATTAAAGTAGCAACTAAAAAGCAAATAGGTGATTTACTAACTAAACCATTACCACGTGATCAGTTCATGTACTTGTTGAACAAATTCACGGTTAGCATTCCGGAATCACCGGAATGATTGCGGATGTTTCACCTATGTTTTGTGTTTTGTGTGAGCTTTTTCTTATATAGGATAGAATGTCCCAATGGAGACCGAGCTACCTGCGTTCATTCGGATGGTTGAATTGGCAGCCGTATCATCGTATCATCGATCAGCTTGGTGAATGGACATTGATGAGTAGAGCAGAATTATTGAAGTTGAAGCATGGAAGGTATCCAAGGGAGGATATCGAGCGTGCGCGAGAGGCCGAAGCAGAACAGTCGGTCACGTCCGATGAAGATGAATGGATCGAGGACGAGCCAGCTGAAGTCGAGGCGCAGTTCGAGGACTTCGACAGTAATCGGTTACGAGCGGAAATAGACTAGTATGGCCATGGGCGGCCGGTGGCGACACACCTGACTTTTCTGGTCAGAGGTGTCACAAACATAGTCACACTTTCATTTCTACTCAAAACGCACAGTCTTCATTCTTTTTCTTTATTTATTCACACTTTCACTCATTATATATATATATATATATATATATATATATATATATATTCTCACTTTTGTTACCCCTATCGGGAAGCGCTTGCAAATTTTTCGAAACGATTAGAACTGTGAAACTTTGATAGCGGACAAATAGTATTGACAAATAACTAAGGGGGAGCGTTGGTCATAACTATTTTAATTAACCGTTACATGGATAGTTGATTTGTCAATAGGACGGACATTCGCTAATGCCATTTTGAACGGAGAGGACTTAATACTTCCAGTCACAGTCAATTATTACATCAGTCATATATTTATTAATTCTAGTTAGACAGTGTCTGCGAGACGACCAGTATCTAAGTTAGTTTTGTGACGTGGCAGTCTTTACTACTACATTTCAGTTCTGCTACTTAGACGAGTTATTAAAGTGCGTTTCCATACTGTGATACATTCTTGCTAGGGTAGCCCGGAGTGATCCTGAAAGGGATCGGTAAAGGTTCCATAATGGGGAGTCTCTCAAAGACTTCAAGTCTCACAACGATAGTATTATTAATATATTAATAGAATTTAATAACTTAGTAATGAGGACAGGCACTGTTCCCGCCAGTCCCGTTGGATGGTTAATGTAGTACGTTTACCATTGACTGAGTAATCATTAGTTGAAGTGGGAAATGACTCAACCAGGCTTTATTCCGACCAAAGAGTCAACTCGTATAGTCGAATCAGATGAGTCGTAGTCACAGGACGGTCCTGGCACATGCTAGTCAATACTAATAAGTGTACGTCACGTTGAACGGTGACCGTCGGGACTCTGAGTCTTTATTAGCATTCAGGATTAGACGGTGGCACTAACCATTGAGCAACAATTGACTACAGTCACGGTAGTACCACCGTGACTCAGCGGCGCATTCAACTTTATTCAACCTGTGTGACTCAAGTTCCGTACTACTGTGACTGAACCGTGTCAAGGGCGATATCTTGAGTTATCAGTCAGTTCTGCTATTCCACCGCCGCGCTTGCGGATTTGTACTGAGAGTCAAGTCTTGACGGTCTAACCCCCTGTGAGGAACTTCATTCAATCAGATGATCATCAATACCAACTCACCGGTGTATTCACTTGACTGAACCGGACGGTCAGGCTTAGTACACACACTGCTGTCATCCGATCATCACTTAGCCCCGAACTTGATCATTTCGTGTCATTTCGGGCTGAGCCTGACTCTCAGATCCGAGCCGAGGCTGGGCCCCCGGACTCTGATTGTACAATACGACGTACAGTTGAACGAGTCTGGGATGATGATCAATTCCAGTTTGATCATTCAGTACACTTCAAGCGGCATGACAGACTCAGCCTACTGGCTGTCCCGGACTTCAATCCGATCCGATCATTCACTGTGGCATCATATAGGTTCAACTCAGGCTCCGGACTTCACTCAGACACCCGGGGCTTGAATCATAGTAATATTGTAACTCCGAGTCAGAGTCAGGCTGAAGTTGAGTAGTAATAACTTGAGTAGAGAAACTCAGCCGAAAAGAAGTCAAAACTTGACTGACCTCGAAAAAAAACTGGAAAAAATCTAGTGTGGTATGATGATGATATATTATATCCGCTCATTACCCGGCCGCCGTTACCGTCGGGGGCCTCAGTGGCAAGTCACCGTTCAGTCACTGTATCATTTTCTTCACTTGACTCAGAACTTAGTATTGAGGCCGTAATACCGTAAAACTTTCAGCCGGTGGCCGCTGAGTCAGCCGCGGCCGGCGGTCGGTGTGACTGTCACTGCCCCGTGTAAAAAAAAATCAAGTTAGTCAATTATAACATATTATTAATGATACTAATATCGAGCCTGTGAAGCTGTATTAAGAACTTGATTTAATTTCAACGTGACTCATAATACTACTGAGGGAGGCTTTCAACCAGAGTATCAGTTTCAGTAATGCGGGTGTCTCAGCTGAAGGCTGTTAGTGGCAGTCCCTACTAGTCACGAGTCACTGCCGGCGGCTGAGATCATGTATTTGCAGCAATTCTTATCCATATTATTCATCACTAAATGGTAATTGAATTGAAGTTAATGTCAGTTCAGATTTTGGATTAGTGTCAGCTTCAAAATTCAAATCAATGTGATTTAATGGCGCGGCGGCGGCGGCTATATCCATCCGCAAAATAAATTAAGGAGTTCCGGCGAAATCAGTGTCAAGTAGTACCGTGTTGAAATTAACCGTGGCTAGTTTGAATTCTGAACACTAATCCAAAATTCGAAGATTAGTTCAAATTCTATGGTTGACTTTGACATCTGACCGTCCGCAATAGTATTTTTTCATTTTTATCTCTTCGTCTTCCCACTCAGCTCTTTGAGTGGCAAGTCATTTAAAACAGTGGCTGGCTTGTGTAAATAACCACAATCAGTATTCTTGACGCTTCCGGTATATGAGCCTGGTTAAGTCATACTAGGCAATTGAGCTCGATTCTTCAGTCTTGTTGCACTGGTCCGATCCTCAGCCAAACGACGTCAAAGTTAGAACAGAAGTCTTTCGTTGCCGTTTCTGATCAGCGATAGGGGTGCCTGGGGTGATCTTGTCATGGATTTCCATCAAAGACTTCGCGACCCTGTCCATCTCGTCCCACTTTGAGCTTTACGATGCGTATGTAAGGGCTCCTACAACACGGACAGGTACCGGCACGAAGACCACCATCACCAGCAGGGCTGACGCGATCCAAACAGTGGTAGTGAAACAAGTGTTTTCCCTTGCAGTGGGCATTATGTTGTGCTTCGACGGCGGGTGTCGCGAGGAGAGCATCGCGCAGCGTTTTCTGATCCGAGCAGCACAACATCGGAGCCAGGCAAATTGGACACTCTCCAACGTTGTAACGGTCGTCACTGTTCAGTACAGTAGGCGCCACGCCCTCCCATCGGGTAGTTGAGACTCCCTTGAGATGTTGCAACTGCGAGAACAAATATAAATTAAGATCCAACACATTAAGTGGACAAATATTAAGCAAGAGAAGCGTCAGCAATGACAACACCATTAGGATCTTCACATCAAAACCCACGATATCATGCTTGAAAAGCACAAAATGATGAACTTGCACCAAGTAGATTACCTGTTTGAGTAGAGATTTCACGTCCGCCTCGTTGTCCAAGTTCTCCTGCAGCTGTTTGAGAGCCTGATACAAGTTTGTGTTGAACTTGTCTTCCTTGCTCCTTTTCGCTTCCATGTGCCGCCACACAATCCAGGCGGCTCCACCAAGGCAGATGGCAATGAGAGAGGGGATCCACAGATGTGGGCCCGACATTGCAATAAAGGGTGCCAAATCAGCGGCGAGAGTCAGCAATCCTGCCAGAGTCACCGTTGCTCCCATGAATTTGAACCCCGTCCTGATACCAGAAAGCACAGCATTTCAAATTTGTGACAAGTGGACATGTTTTATTTACACAAACACCGTATTAGAGAGAGTCACCATAATGAGCTGTGTTTTTCGATCCATTTCTCGAAGCCTCCCATTTTGTCCAACAAACCCCAAGCCTGGTCCCATGCGGCTGCCCTTTCGAAGCGCTCAATCATATATCGGTGTTTCTTGCCGAGGAAAACGAAGGCATCCACGATCGCTAACTTGGTCTTCACACTCTCCACGTTGATGTCACGTTCCTTGGTAAAAAAAGCGTGACCCACCTGATCATGAATGCAGGTCAACAAAGCAGGGATAAGACACAACTAATGAGCGATGGAATTGCTGCTGCGCAGCAAATATACGAGCAAGGCACATCGAACGACATCGAGCAACTGGCCATGGTACCATCAGCCCGAGTCTGACGATGTTCGCGAGCTCAGTCATTGCTTGAGTTTTCAAGTGTTCGCCTGTCCTAGGCTGCCACTTTGGCGGTGGATCAGCAGGGACACCCACCCACTTTTGCAAGCGCTCCAACTCTGCACGTTTGTCGTAATACTTCTCGTACAGAGGACTTATCTCGCGTGGCTCTGCAGCTGCAAAAGCAGCTGCAGACGACATGGAGTTCTCACAAGTGAATTCCACGTCGACGGAGAACTCTAAAGCCATCCTTGTCTCCTTGAGTACTTCCTTGAAGCCTTTTTTTGCTCCTGTAGCTGCCCTGCTTTTGAGCTCTGCAGACCTGCCCTGCTTTTTAGCTAAAAAAAGCTGTAACTTTTTAGCTTGCTAAAACTTTTTAGCTTGCTAAATTTTAATGCACATGGGTCTGTGCGTCCATCAACAAGCGTCATTTCACAAATAACCATATCAGACAGAGTGGGCCGGTAGTGACAATCAATTGAGTTCACTTGCAGAGTTTCTCTGCGCAAATAAAGAAGCGGGAACTATTGTTCCCGCTCGAAAATTTGAAGATTAGAACAACAATCCTGTCCCCCTCAGATTTGCATTTTTTGTTTTATACAAAAGTGCTTTTAGTTTGGGTTTTAGGAAAGGCAAGAAATCCATGTCAAGCGAGAAACCCAAGCGAGTCAAGAAGCCTTCAGCAAAGAAGAGACGTGCAGAGGAAGATGCTAGCGACGACGACCACGACTACCAAGGAGGAGGAGATCACAGCGCGGCTGGAGGCAGTGCGAGTGTGTCTGGCAGCTCTGCATCTACGACCAGCCCTACCGCAGCGACAGGCGTCGGCGCCAGCAATGACCAACCTTTCGGGAGCGCAGCCAACAGCAGCAGCAGCAGCAGCACTGGTAACACTCACGCACCGTCACCAGCATCATCATCATCGTCATTCATCGGCGGGGCTGTGGCACCGACATTACAACAACAACAAGACGCACTACGAGCAGCGGGCCTGGGCAGTCTCGGGGGCCACATCAACACTTCTCCATCGAATCCCCCGAAGGCACGCCCACTTACGAGCGACGACTTGGGAAAGGTGGTGCTGCTACTGCAGGCAGGGATCAACTCTACCTTCTTCGACCAGACCAACCGGCTATCCGAGCAAGTCAACGCCATGATCCACCAAGCGAAGCAAGAGACGGGGCAACGTGACGCCAAGCTCATCGAGAAGCCCGTGCACCGACGTTACTTCCAAGGTGGGAAGATCATCATGGCGGTACTGGAGAGTAATGTGTACAAGAGTGAGCAAGAGCGGCTGACGGATGCAAGCGCAATGGCTACCGCACTGGCTACCATGGCAATGGACATGGGTGGGCCGACGCCTCTCTCCGCGGAAGACGCAGAGCAAAAGTTCCTGCAGGCAGCAAAGCGGCTGCGGATCGCGGGGGACATCGCCGCCTACTGCGAACCTATCCGGGCACACACTTCGAAGAGCGCCGCGCACCCCTACGGCAGCCAAGGCAAGGGGTTGTGCCGCATATGCTACTCTCCGCAACACTGGGCCAAGGACTGCCCACAGCGAGGCAATGCCAACGGCGCGGCTACCGGCAACACCGCAGCACACCAGAGCACTGCGACGGTACCAACGCTGGCGTGGCAAGGCGTCCCTGGCTACACAGTCCCACCAACCGGGCCGCAGCCGCCAATTCAATACGCGATCCCGCCACAGCAACCACAAAACCCGACAGGGTACATAACCGTCAGCCCAACAGTGCCCCCACCATACATACCATCTAGTGCTCGCACACATGTATCCTGCACCCATTGCCACAAGCGCGGGCACACCGCAGAAAGCTGTTGGACCCTGAACCCACATCAACGCCCTCAGCGCACTACCAACTGAACACTCAATCACAACTCACGAACACACATACGTCTTGCACATCTGCACTAGCGATACTTGCAAACGTCGTCGAGTTTGAGTCACATGCACACGCAGCAGAAAACAGTACATATGCATTAAATATATGTTACTCTTACTCTTCTTTATGTGTATTTCGAAATATATTATACGGTCGGACTCGCACGGCAACACGCCACCGGTTTAAATATGACTAGTCAAACAACGACGGCAACACGCCGGAAAGTAATGTAAAAGTGCAACGAACAAGCCACAGTTTAATACGGCCTTACCACTTTCCCAAACACCAACTCAGTCACTTTTTAGTATTAAAATCATTATCTCTTACTGTGACTGGCAGACATTCACGCCCAAAACTGGTCGGCAAGATCTCAGATTTTCTACCGAAAACTGCGCCGAAATCAAAAATATTCAAAGACTATGCGGGGATCATGCAGTGCGTTTGGTGCAAAAAGACCGGACATCTAGCATACTTCTGTCCGTCGCGACAAACGATACCACAGGAGGAAATCCCATATGTGACTGAACTCCTACGATCACCTACAATCGACGTCCAAAGCTATGCATCTTTCACTTTGGAGCAAGCACATGAACGGCTCAAGACCTTGGGTGAAAATTTTAACCGTGGCAACCCATGGGCTGACTCCACGGACCCGGCACACGCTATCAAGGCAAAGCTCGGATACTGGAAAGCGCTTGGGACCGACCCCGTTGTACTGTCGTGGCTAGCGTATGGGGTCGAGCTGACATTCGAACGCACGCCGCCGGCCACAGATTTTGTAAATCATCCGTCATATTTTGAGCACCTGGCATTTGTCAACGAACAAATCAACGATATGGTCGCGCGGGGGGACGCAGTGGAAGTAAACGAAGATGACTGCATCATGATCGAACCACTACAAGTGCTCGCGGACCCGGCAGGGATTAAGAAAACAAAGCTCTGCACCGACAAACGTTTCAGTAACTCGTTCCAAGCAAAAGCTCCATTCACCATGGAGACTTTAGAAAAGGACATACAAATGGTACTGGACGGAGACGCGGGCACAAAGCTGCTCGTGGTGGACCTCAAGCGTGCTTTCTACTCAATACCCCTTTCAAGACAAAGCAGACCTTACTCGTCGTTCCGACACAACTGCAAGACGTACCAGAACACCACACTACTCTACGGCTTCTGCACAGCGCCATTCTGGTTTGGAAAGACGATGCGCGCGGTGGTGCGACTGCTACGAGCCTTGAACATACCTTGCATGCAATACGCTGACGACTTCCTGTTCGCAATCAAACTAGCCAGGACTCACGACGGCATACCGGCGTTCGTGAAGGCACTCTTCAGCCTCTTAGGCCTCCCAATCTCGGAGAAGACGTGTTGGGAGCCGGCAGATGAAGTCCAATACTTGGGCTACATCATCAACAGCAAAGAAAGCTGGATCGGGGTACCGGAGGAAAAAAGGTTGAAGCTACTGCGCTCAATCCTCCAGCTACTAAGCGACGTTCACTCGGCTCACGGAGCGTCAGTCAAACAGCTACACTCGACTGCTGCTTCGATCATCGCGTTGCAACTAGCGCTTCAGAACGCAATGATGTTCACGCGAGTCACGCTGGCAACAGTCGTGCATTGCAAGAGGATCGAACGGGATACCATTTGCACCTCAACAGGGTCGGAGCTCAGTGAAGAACTCCAACATTGGCTCCACATTCTGCCAGACCCACTGAAATGCAAACGAGCTATCTTCCAGGCACGGACGGACATCGAGCTGAGGCTCGACGCGGGGGAATTTGCAGTAGGTGGCCACGTACTGAATATGGACGTGACTATACCATTGCCCACCGAACTCATCGGCACCTCTTCCACCCACAGAGAGCTCTGGGCAGCCACAGTGGTCCCACTACACTTCAGACACATTTTGAGTAATCGTAACACCGTGCTCACGGTCTTCGATTCAGCCAACGCTGTAATAGACTTACAGAAAGGCTGCTCACAAAAATGCCCACACCTCACGCAGTTATGCAAAATAATTGACGATGTATACACGCAGCGGCTCAACATCAAAAATAAACTCTGGGGATGGGTGGAACGCTCACGTAACACAAGGCAGACGCGAACTCAAAGGCACTGACTGCCGGCTTGACTAGCTTGACTGTCCACCCGGATATCATAAAGGCAATCACCTACCGATGGCACATAACGATCAGAGACGTGTGGGCACCGAACTTCGGGCAGATAGGACAGTCAATTCTTCTCGCACTGAAAGAACGCAAGCGAGTTGCGTTTGTGATACCCAAATGGCAGGGAAGACCTTGGTGGCCACAAGTGCTTGAACACGCGAGGGATTCATTCCCATTACCACCCGCGGCGTATACGCTAGCACCAACATGCGAGGGATTCATTCCCATTACCACCCGCGGCGTATACGCTAGCACCAACATGGCCCACACACCCGCTACATATACATAGACCTCAGTGGCACATGCTTGCAGTCTTATTTGATTTTGCTAATTAAATTTGTTTTCTTACTACAGGCCACGTCGTACTTAACGACCTTGACATAGCAATATGGGCAAGCCAAGGCAAGAAAAGACAGTCAACGATGGACGCATATGCATCCTCACGCAAGCAATTCATCAATTGGTGTATCGTACACAACCGAATATGCTTTCCGGCCACAGCAGAGACGGTCGCTCACAACCTGAGACACATGTGTGAAAGCGGCTATGCAGAGAGTACAATCAAAGGGCACTTCGCCGCTATTAAGGCGCAGTACGCACTACTTCCCTACTGCGACCCCACCGATAGGCCATTGGTGCAAATGGCAAAGGAAAGAGCAGTGGCAGAAGCCCCGCAGGGCAAGGAAGGCAAATACCCACTGTTGAGGGACGATTTACTCAAGATCCTCCAACTGCCTCTTAATGATTGGAGAGACAGCAGAAACAGCACCATGATTTTGCTGCAATGGATCTCTATGACACGAGTGGGCAATATCACTGCACTAAAGGTGGAGGATATATGGTTCCACACGACTACAATAAACAACAGCCCATGTGAATACATGGTACTCCGGCTGAGGCACCTCAAGAACGATAAAGGTGAGAAGCTAGTGTATGTCGGTCAAGGCACAGAAACATTTTGCGCTGTTAAATGGGTTCGAGCATACTTGCAGGCTGTGAAAGATTTATTTCGCGGTTCAGTCACAGACAGTTCGCCTGTCTTCTTCAAAATTGAGGGAAACAGTCTGGAGCACTTAAGTAGCAAAACACCGTCCAGTATTCTGAAAGAGAAAGTGGCACTCATCGGATTGGATCCAGCTATCTACGCGTCACATTCTAATAGAATCGGCTCGGCTACAGAGGCGGCAAGATTGGGAATGAAAATATACGCAATCAGGAGGCAAGGATTCTGGTCAGATAAAAGTACATGTGTGTTCAAATATGTGCGCGACATCAGCTTAGAAAACAAACTGGCCATTACGAGCGTCTTGCAGGCAGGAGTCAAAATCGCTTAGATACTCCTTGGTTCTCATAAGACATATGCTCAAATACAATCTACACCACCGTTCGACGATGGTGTATGCTATGGTTTACCAGATAAGTAACTGACGCTCGCTTATTAAAATCGATTCCCATGCTGTACTAGAATGCGATTTAATTACAAAATACACGTACTGAACCGTTATTAGCGTATCGTATCGTATCGTATCGTATCGTATCGTATCGTATCGTATCGTATCCTATCGTATCGTATCGTATCGTATCGTATCGTATCGTATCGTACCGTATCGTATCGTATCGTATCGTCTCGTCTCGTCTCGTCTCGTCTCGTATTGTATCGTATCGTATCGTATCGTATCATATCGTATCGTATCGTATCGTATCATATCGTAGCGTATTGTAGCGTATCGTATCGTATCGTATCGTATCATATCGTATCATATCG
>WBZZ01004615.1:52500-57500 GCA_019918135.1 Paulinella micropora
CCTTTCTTTGCCAAGACTCGTGACCGTCTAGTTTGTTGGATGGCTTCAGGCTTCCCGGCGTCGGCTGTCGCCGCTTATCTGGAAGAGGCTCGGGCGGCGGCGGCAGTTGGTCGCGGTCCGCCAGCCTTCGGCGAGACAGGCCGTTTCCCCCAGGCATTCGCAACCCTCTCAATCAATGCTTGCACTTCGTTAGCGGCGGCGAAGGCGCGGCGGCAGGGGGGGCAGTTTGCCACCCAGCGTCGGGTTTCAGGTTTTGAGCGCAATAGCAAGCGCGTTAGGCGCGACTTCCCTACTGGGCAGCGCGACCTCCTCCCGAGAGATGTCTTCGACTCAGTCATCAGCAAGCGCCTGTGCGCAGCTTTCAATCGGGGCTCATGCGGGGCTCTCGGGACAGACGGCCAGCCTGTCGCCCCTAATGGTTCCCACGATTACAAATCGTCCAAGGGTGTCGTGTCCCACGTCAAGCACTCATGCGTTATGTGTGGCAGCGGCGATCACGGTTTCGCAGGCTGCAGCGCCAGCTCAGCCGGCCGCAGTTCCAGCAGCTCCGATCGCAGGTAGAGCGGTTGGCAGTCATCGAGCGATTATTTCCTCTCCTCCTCCTCCGATTGTGTCTTCGCGCCCTTTAATCTCTTCCCCTGCTTCTCGTCTTCTTTTCCCTTCGGCTGTTCCCTTCGTGGGTTTTTCCTTTTGGCCTGGTCATGCCCCTTCACGTTGTCTTCTCGAGTTGCCTTCTAGACGTTGCGGTATTAGTCTCTCTTCTTTGCAGCGCTTGTGTTTTTCGCAGTGGAGAGCGGGTCGTAGTTCCGACAGTGACTATCGCCCCCTCACTTCTGTTTCGGACGAGTGTAGGTCCCTTTTCTTATCTATTCTTCCGGAGCAAGACAGGCTGGCTTTCTTATCTCTTGCGCGATTAGCTCCAGACGTAAGGCGCGCAGAGGCTGCTAGCGTTTCCTCTGAGCTTGTGTCGTCGTTCGGCTTGCGTTGGTCAGGCGAGCCAGTTCAAGGTGGGCCAGACAGACTGCAGGTTCTCAATGCAACTGGTTTGCCTGATTTTTTTCCCCTTCCTGCTGCGAGGGCGGCACAGATCGAGGCTATTCTAGCGGACCTTTGGTGTTGTATCGATCCCCTTTTTCTTGACTTAGCGGTTGATGGCTTGGTGTATGGGGCCAATCTATGCTTCAACGGCGATCGTGATCGCACTCTCATTGTGCCCAGCTATGCGTCTGCCACCGGTCAGCATGCATTTGTGCAAGCTCAGCTTGACAGCGAGATTGCGAAAGGTTGGCTCGCTGGTTGGTTTTCTTCTCCTCCTTTCCCTGCGTTCCGGTCCCCCCCTTTGGGCACAGTTGCTAAGGACGGCGGGTCAGACCTGCGTATCATCGTAGACTCCTCCGCTGGGGGTGAGGGCAGTCTCAACGGCGGTTCTGCACCTCTGTTTAGTACATTCCCGTCGTGGCCGCGTGTTTGTAACACGATTTATCGCGCTCACTCCGCCGCTCGTGGTGACACGGGAGGCAAGCGCGCTTGGATGATTAAATTTGATGTCGAAGCTGCGTTTCGGCAGATCCCGATTCGCCCACAAGACTGGCCTCTTTGCGTTCTTCATTGGGCCGAGAGGTGGGCGGTACCATTGAGGCTTACTTTCGGGGCGCGTGTGTCTCCAGGCATCTGGGAGCGTTTCGGTTTCATTCTCGATGCGTTACTAAGGCTGTGGCTTCCCGGTTGGGTGTCCCTTTTGCGCTGGGTGGATGACTTCCTGCTTGCGTTCGCCGCGACGGAGGCGGATGCTGCGGTCGTCCTTGATCTCTGCGTTTTCGTGGCCGAGCGTTACGGTTTTCCCTTGAAGGCTTCCAAGCTCCTAGGTCCTGCCGAGGAGATGGAGTTCATCGGCTGGAGTTTCCGTATTTCGACAGAGCTAGAGTTTCCTCTCCTCTCGCTTCCTGCTCGCAGGAGAGAAGGCTTTATGCGTTCCTGCGACTCGACCATGCGGGTGCCGTCTAGGAAGGGGCTGGAGAAGTTCTTGGGGAAGTGTCGTTCCCTGTCAGCTGTTTTTTTAGACATGTTGCCCGATCAGCGGATCGTGCATGCATTTTTGATGTCTCTGCCGTCAGCGCGGCCTACCATCGCGCAGTTGCCTCTTCCGGTGGCGGTGCGTGGCGCCATTCTTCGGCTGCAGGCTTTTGTGGCAGCTGCTCCTTCAACTATTCATCTGCGGCCATGCATTCTGGCGTCCTTAGCTGACCACGCGGGCGACAGGCCCGCTTGCTGCTGCGGTGGTTGGGGTTGGCACGGGGTGTGGACTCCGTGGCACGTTGAGCATCTCTTGCGTCGCAGGCCTGACGTTCCCCTTTCTCATTGGGAAGCAGTTTAGCCTTTCCTCGTCTTCCTTTCCATCCTGTGGCACTGATTTTTTTTTTCCTTTTTCTTTCTTGGTCCGGTGTGTATAGTTCGCCGCCTGGACGGGTTGATTGCGGCCACGTTGCGTGAGACAGAGGTGGGCAGGCGCGCCCGTCAGCTTCTTCCTGTCGCTACTGCTCTGATTTCGTTTGGGATTGCAGAATCTTCTAGGAACACGTATATGACGGGTGTGAGGTATTATCTGAGTTTCTTAACTTTTTACAGTCTTCATGACCTGGGTTTCCCTCCGTCGCCTCCGCTTCTTATTTTCTTCATTGCTTTCTTGTTCCTCATGGCCAGAGGTAGTCAGAGACAGGATTTTCACCGCACTGACAACAGCGTTCCCGGTGCGGCAGCTACGTCGCTCTTATCTTATCTATCCGGGGTCAGAAGTCTCTGTGTCGATCTGGGGGTAGACGTCAGTGCCTTTTCGTGTCCTAGAGTCGCTCGGGCTAAGCGGGCTCTCAAGAGGCTCCGCGCCAGAGCCACTAGAAGCAGATTGCCCATCACCATTCCTCTCGCGTGCAGACTGTTAGATGTCTTGGCTTCTTGCAGTGTGGGCGGAGGCGGCCCACTTGCACTCTCTGGGCGGTGCATCGCTATGCTTCGGGCAGCCGTTTGCGTAGGAATCTACGCATTTCTTAGGTCGGGGGAACTAGTCGCCAAGTCTCAGTCCGCCTCCTCTCCGCTCCGTCGGCGACACATTCTGTGGGACTCCCTTTCTCCCCCCAGATGGGTAGACATCGTCATCGACGCATCTAAGTCTGATTGGTGTAGAGCTGGCTGCACCCTTCGGGTTTTCCGGAACGGATCTCGTTCATGCCCTGTCGTCTCTCTCGAAGCTGTCTGGGCGTTGGCTGTTGATCAATCCCCTCTAGCTTCTCTTCTTCAGGATGATAGAGGTAAACCGCTTACTTACAGCTGGCTCCAGTCCTCGTTGCGGGCGCTTGTTCGTGGCGCTGGTTTGAATGGCTCGCTTTACGCGCCGCCTAGCTTGCGCATTGGTGGCGCTACGTCTCTAGCTATGCTAGATATAAGCCCCGATACTATCCGCCATATGGGCAGATGGAAGAGTCTCTCCTACCAGTTATATGTACGTATTACTGATGACGCTGTGCGCGCTGCGCAGGCTGGGTTAGGTGCGTTAGGTGGGGTACAGGGGCGGGTTAGGCGAGGATTAGGCTGGCAGGCGGAGATGTTTGGAGGCTGGCCTGTTGAACGAGCCATCGCGTGGTCTGAGGCAGACCTTGAAGATGTGGCGGCTCGTTTCAACGGCCAGTATGGCGGTCGTTAGCCGCCAAACATCATTAAAGTGGTCCGGCCGGGATGGGCCGCGAGGCCCGACCGGTCTTCCGCCAGCCAGTCGCATTTCGTCAGTGCAGTCTCCGGTCCGGGCCGGCCGCCGGCACAACACTGACAGCTCCCGCGCTGTGGTGTTGAGCCAGGCCGGGCCGTACCACTACCGTTTCGTCTTCTATTCAGGCAGAGCGAGTTTTAACCAGTAGTTCTCTGAGCTGGTTCTCAGCTTTCCTTCGTACTCTACTTCGAGAAGTTTTTTTTTTTTTTTTTTTTTTTTTTTCCTTTTCCACCTTTCTCATGGTCTTTTCACTTTCCCTAGTTTTCGCTCGGTTTGTTGGCGGTCGTTAGCCGCCAAACATCATTAAAGTGGTCCGGCCGGGATGGGCCGCGAGGCCCGACCGGTCTTTCGCCAGCCAGTCGCATTTCGTCAGTGCAGTCTCCGGTCCGGGCCGGCCGCCGGCACAACACGCAGGCAAGACTGAGACTGACACACCTTTTAAGTTTTACACCCACAGGTACCCACAAGATTTAACCAAAAATCAAAAACTGCAGGGTTGCAGAGACTCAAAAAATAGTCAAAACCTGCTCCACTGGGGTGGGGTCCGCCTGACTCAAAAACCGGGTTTTTTTACCTGGGCCCCATCAGACCCGTTTTAGGAAGTCTTGGTAGCAATAATCGCGTTGGTTACCAAATATGAAATTGCCTGGCTTTGTGATATTGTTGTATGCCTTGAATAGTGTATTCTTATCGTGGTTTAATTTGCCTGTTAGAGCTTACTGTGTCCAACTCCAGTTAGCATGGACTGTGACGATCGCGCGATGGAAATTGATGGGTAAGTCTTCTTTTGACACGTCATTTGTAAAAATATATATGTATACACATACATACATACATACATACATACATACATACATACATGCATGCATACATACATACATAAATACATACATGCATACATACATGCATACATACATATGTACATACATACATACATACATACATACATACATACATACGTATACATACATACATACATACATACATACATATGTTACATACATACATACGTATACATACATACGTATACATACATACGTATACATACATACATATACATACATAAATACATACATACATACATACATACATACATACATACATACATACATACATACATACATACATACATATGTACATACATACATACATACATACATACATACATACATATATGTACATACATACAAACATAGAAACATACATACATACATACATACATACATACACACACACACACACA
>WBZZ01004616.1:0-2500 GCA_019918135.1 Paulinella micropora
CCTTTCTCCGCATTTTCCTTCGCCTTAAACATATCGTCTATGTATTGTTTGAAGACACATTCAGATTTGGCAGTGTAATATCCTTTATGAATGCGAACTTCGTATCCTTCTGCTACCATATCCTCAATATCTACACTCGTCAGCCATTGGTCCTTCATATCTTCTAGTCGCCATTTAAGAGACCCCATTTTGTCTCGCTGTCCAATCCTTGAATGTAATATGTTTTTGGGTGAGATGTAGTCAAGGTTGTAAATACCGATTTGAAGGTTTCGCGGGTCAAATGGTCCGATTGTTTCCAGTATGTCGCCAACCATAAAAGCTAATAACATCGCGGTTGGATATAGAGATACGACATCCGCATCTACTAGGTAGTCTATTATTTCGTCAAAGGATATCTCTTTTTTCAAATATCTTTCATACTGCTTAGAAATAAACCGCCTCTTAGATGGGTAAGTCCTTCCGCCGATAATGGCTTTTCTAAATGCTCTTTCCTGCTCCACCGTTGGAAGTCTCACCTCGTATTTACCATCTACATATTTCTTCCATATGTTGAAAGCGAGACTTGAAGTTGAGATGTATGAAGTTAGATTGACTTTGTGAGCTGTAAATATCGTTGTGTTTAACTTATCGTATAATTCCTTCAAACCCATAACATCATTCCTTAGATAAGCCAAACAGTCTTGCTTCATCTTTTCTTCCATATCTTCCCATCTGCGGGCTTGCTCGTGGTCAAAATCGCCTTTGAGGATTTCGCATCCCATACTTTCCAGATTTGCTTTAAGACTTCCTTGGGTATGCTTACACATATCCCACATCTTAACATTTTCAAACTCTAAGCAGATAATAGAGCCATTATTAATTTTTGAAGACTTAATCTTAATACCCCTTTTAATTAATTCTTGATGTATGAAGTAGTGGTCAAAGTTCGCTCCGTTAAAACCATTAACATATAGAACTGGCGGTTTATCTTTTTTGTCCTTCGGCACCCATCCTGCTTTTGCCTTCTCGCCTCGTTCTATTAGTAGGTCTACGAATTGACTTATACAATCTTTACCAGCTATGTATTTGAAACCCTCAGACCCCTGAGTATATCCGACTATGTAGCAGTCGTGGATATCGTATCCGACCGCGATGGTTTTATTTCTAAATGTTTCCAAATCGTAATGGAGAACTTGGTCGTTATTTATTTTTTCTTCTGTGTGTAGTTTAGTTATTAAGTGTCTTTTACCATTCTTTTTCAATCTAATATCAGCAAATTTTTTCCTGTTGAGATTACATTTATGTTTGTTCAAATATAACTTTAAGCAGTCTTCGCACCGCTTCTTAAACTGCTTAACCAATCCATAGTAGTGGTTATTCTCCAAAAAGATTAGCTTGTCGGGCTCCTGTCCTTCTTCGTTTGTGCTGAATGTCTGCTTCATAATGTGGTCTGTTATTTCATATGTTTTCCCTTCCTTAACATATTTTTTCAATATTTCAACCGCTATTGAAAATGGTACTGGCGAGTTTGGTGGAAGGTTGAATTCGGCTCTGACAATATTACAGCGGTTCTTGTTCATCGGTTTAATATTTAGAATATCCTTACATAAGAAGAATAAGCAGTTGTTGTTTTTGCTGGGTGGTGATATCTTTCTACCTTCTTCAACCTTCTCCCTCTTTTCGGTTTTTCCTTCATAGCATCCTCCACCGTTTTCTTGAACTATGGTTATTTCCACATATCTTATGTTTCTTTCATATCCTCTATCGCTGGCTTCAATATTGTTTATGTTGAACTCGTTCAGAGCATCCATAAATACGGTATCGTATTGTCGGAGTTGAAATGAATTAAAACTTTTCTTTTTTAGATAGTGGTCGTATCGCTCATTAGCAGGAGCGGTGGAGTATGTTATAGATATATTGACATCCGCATTACTCGTCATCCCTTCCCTTCTGGCATATCTTATAGCGGGTATCAATACCTTCTCTTCCAAGGTGTCAGTATCGTAGAAGCTTATATCTAAGTCCCTAAATTTGAATGTGAGAGAGTTCAGCTGGTTATCCCTCCTAACTTCGTAATCGTTTGCTCTAAACTCTCGTCTCTTCGCTTCCCTAGTCTTAGCCTCGCGGAGATTTGCTTTTGTATTACTACGAATGTTAGATAAAAGGTCCTGGCGGTTTCTTTTATCTTTCGTTTCAACCCTTCTCAGCTTAGCCTTCGCTTGTAATAGTTCCACATTCTTCTTGTTTGGTCTAGGGGGTAGAGGTGGCTTGTATGACATTGTGTACTGTCTACCGAAGTATGAGGTATATTATGGAATAGATTTTTTGGTTTGGAATTAATCCCAATGATTTATATTATAGTTGTGCTATTTGTTTAGATGATAATTATATTAATGAAAAAAAATTTTATTGGAAAAAAATAATTAATTGTAAGGGTAATTAGTTTTACCGTATTTCAACTTCTACAACACTTTCCATTTTTTGTTTCTTTTTCATAGCATATCGCTCCTTCCTTTTCGCA
>WBZZ01004616.1:7500-15000 GCA_019918135.1 Paulinella micropora
ATCACATGACGAGATGTTAGAGTCAGCGAGAGAGATATATATACGTGCTGTGGGCAGCTAGTAAGCAGAAGAGGCTCAGGAGAGAACGAAGGCAGGGCAGAGAGAGAAAGGGAGAGTGCAAAGGAGCGAACCTACTGCTAGGAGAAGAAGATGGAGAAGAGAGAGGAGGGAAGAGAGACAGGAACAAGAGATGGACAAAGAACGGGAAAGGGAAAAAGTGTGACAGTCATGGGAGTGATAGCTCAGGACAGGAATGGTGGCTGACGGCTACATGCGACAACTGCTACCAAACTGGGCATACTAAGCGTTTTTGCCCCACACTGAAATCTAACTCCAAACGAACCGGTCCTAAGTTATCTGACTCTGACTCCTCGAAAGGAAAAGAACAAGACAAGAATGGAAAGTTTCGAAAGAAAGGGTCAAAGGGAGTTACTCCAATAAGAGGAGAGGTAGGAGAAGATGTTGAGGAAGGAGGAGGAAACAAGTCTGAGGGGGAAGACAGCTCTGGAGAAGAAGAGTATGGGCTTGTTATAATGGAAAGTAGCGAGGATGCGATGGATGGAAACATAGGAGGTGGGCATCATGGTTGCGTTCTACCTATCCCAGGCTGCATTTACGCTCAATCTCTCCAGGAACCCGGTTGAACGTCACAACGTTTACACTGTTGCGGTCCCAACCAGAAAACAGAAAGTTACTAAGCAACCGGACGAACGAGCCAACGTGTTTGAAAAACCAGAGTTGTCTAAACAAATCATCTCGGATGTTCTTCCCCCGCAGCAGGGTGTTGGTTGCTTGCATGGGCTCACCGGCTTGGACATTCATGCTGCCCAAGTTCAAAACGCCAAGGATCGTGTGCGCGAGTTTCTGGAACCTCCTGCTAAAAAGGGCAGGAAGCCCAAGGAAGCTGCAAAAGAAGAGGTCCATGAGGAGAAGGAGGAAGAAAACGAAGAAGACTCGAAAGACAGTGACGACGGGAAGGTCGACGCGACCCTTGCCAAGAAAGGTATTATTGGAGGAAACAGGTCTTCTGTCCACGACACCTGTGCGAGGTCACGTTTAACGTGTGGGAGGTAGCCCATGCAATTTGCTTGGTCGCGTCATTGTACGGCGATTTTCTGGTCCGTTACTAGGTAAACTCATATGTCAAATCTAGCAAAAAAGCAACAACAAAAAAAAAAAAAAAAAAAAAAGTTAAACTAGGAACAACAACAGCCCAAAGCAGGTTTGGACACTTCGAAAACTGAAATTTAAACATGGCAAATCCAGGAAAAATCATTTATGCATAAAAGCGCACATTGAGAAAAGCCAAAAAGAGACTTTGAATCGGACTAGCAAACAACCTTCCTGGTCGGAAATGCTCCGGAAGCAGTTTTTGAAACAAAAAACTAGTAAAGAAAATGTACGAAAGGCTCATTGAATCAAAATCAACGGCAATCACTTTTATGCATAAAAACAAAAAGTGTTGAAAAACACAGACATTTTCACCACTTACTCCGACCTGCGATGCAGCTGCAATATATCTTTTGAAATTTGTGCCAATTCATGTGGCATGTTTCGTTGCAAACAAAAAAACAAAAAAAAACCTTCGGTGTGGTACGCTATGTAGAGCTTTTATGTATAAAGGGTCACATGAGAAATTTCTAATGTGGATCTTTTATGCATAAAAGCTCCACATTGGCAGTTGCTAACGTGTCCCTTTTATGCATAAAAGCAAAGACCAGAACTACCTGGGCATCGGTGGCAGCCACCGTGGCGGAATGCTGAGCCAGGTCTTGGAGCAATTCTTTTGTTCTCTTGTTCAGCTGTTCTGCAATCAAAAATGGAATTCATAAACTGTTTTTCAACGCAAAAAGCACATAGATTTTTTTCAAACTAGACCACACATTTCAATCAAAGTAGTCAAACACCCAAGAAATTTCAAACAAAGACACAATGCAAACAAGACATCTTCAAGCACAAGTGACCAGAGAAGAAGACTGACTGGTTGGTGCTTTTTCTGTAGCACCCTTCACAAAGATATCTTGCAACGACGCATCCCAGGTCACATCCTGTGGCAGTTTGGCCTTGTTGCCCGCATGCAAAGACATGATCTCTGCGAGGGAAACGCGTTGTGGCTGTTGCTTGCCACATTCTGCCTGTTTGAGTAGTAGTAGAACCAAACTTGCTGACCAAACCGAGGTTGAGCCTCCAATCTTGGTCTCAGTCTCAACCCAAGGATGGCTAGAGACAAACAGCTCAATCTTCTCATTTACACACCAGTGCAAATGTTCAAACTCCTTGTTGAGGCTCTTGTCAGACATCAGCTCAAAGTGACTTTGGAGAGTGTGGACAACACAGCAACGAAGCAAAACTGTCCAACAAGACTTTTTTGCTCAAAAAAAAAAAAAAAAAAAAAAAAAAAAAAAAAAAACGATTGGCTTGAAGCAAAACACTTTTTTTTTTTTTTTTTTTTTTTTTTTCAAAATCATAACGAGGGGCCAGCCGATTCCATAAAAACTAAATGTTTCGGAAAGGGCCAATTGGTCAGTTCCAGACAATCGAACTTGAAAACAAACTGTCCAAAGAGGTTTTAGGCTGTGGTGGCACTAGAAAAAGTTTTGGTACCGACCGGAACTGCATTTATGCATAAAAGTTACACATTGGAAACAGCCAAAATGACTTTTCGCGTACCCTGAATGGTGCCACTAAGTTCTACCATCTGGGCCCTGTCGCCAGTTCGATTCCCGTCGGTGCCACCAGTATTTTCATTGAACATACCGGTCCGTCTGGAAGTGTCGGAACTGCCCGTGCGGGGGTGTCATTAGAGCCTATCGTCAATTCTTCGTACTCCCCTCACGGGTGAGACGATGGAGGCGCATGTGCAGATTTGCGTCAGCCATTGACAGAGAAGCACTATTATTATTATTATTATTATTATTATTATTATTATTATTATTATTATTATTATTATTATTATTATTATTATTATTATTATTATTATTATTATTATTATTATTATTATTATTATTATTATTATTATTATTATTATTATTATTATTATTATTTGGACACCGTGATAGCCCAGTGGTCAAGTTCTACCATCTGGGCCCTGTCGCCAGTTCGATTCCCGTCGGTGCCACCAGTATTTTCATTGAACATACCGCTCCGTCTGGACCAGTATTTTCATTGAACATACCGGCCCGTCTGGAAGTGTTGGAACTGCCCTTGCGGGGGTGTCATTAGAGCTTATCGTCAATTCTTCGTACTCCCCTCACGGGTGAGACGATGGAGGCGCATGTGCAGAAATGCATCAGCCATTGACAGAGAAGCACTATTATTATTATTATTATTATTATTATTATATTATTATTATTATTATTATTATTATTATTATTATTATTATTATTATTATTATTATTAATTATTATTATTATTATTATTATTATTATTATTATTATTATTATTATTATTATTATTATTATTAATTATTATTATTATTATTATTATTATTATTATTATTATTATTATTATTATTATTATTATTATTATTATTATTATTATTTTTTTTTTTTTTTTTTTTTTTTTTTTTTTATTATTATTATTATTATTATTATTATTATTATTATTATTATTATTATTATTATTATTATTATTATTATTATTATTATTATTATTATTATTATTATTATTATTATTATTATTATTATTATTATTATTATTTATTATTATTATTATTATTTATTATTATTATTATTATTATTATTATTATTATTATTATTATTATTATTATTATTATTATTTATTATTATTATTATTATTATTATTATTATTATTATTATTATTATTATTATTATTATTATTATTATTATTATTATTATTATTATTATCATGCATTGAAATGAGTTTGAGTATGTACAACAACTACACCATATGTTTATTACCGTTCACGCAGGGCTGGGCAAGCGTGTTACTGCTAGAGGGGACTGCCACTCTTTGTTGTGATTGGGTGGTTCGGGTGTGTTGGGTTCGGTGGGGGGGGAGGGGTGAGTGTGGGCTTGCAGGTGGGGGGGGAGTGGGGACTTGGGTGGAGCAGAGGCTGGCAGGGGAAGGAGGGGGATGTGGTGAGGCAGCAGCAGCAGCAGAAGAACAAGAAGAAACACGAAGACGAGGAGCCACAAGTGGCTCGTCGTCATCGCTTGAGTCTTCTTCTGGTGCCTCTTCCCCCTGCCACCACATAACTTCATAGTGACCATCACTAAATGCTAAGTGACCATCACTAGCCTCTAAGTGACCGCACGCGCATCTGAATTAATATGACACTGTTTACGGCAGCGGCGTCAAGGCTAAGCAAATTAAAATATGACATTGATTACGGCAGCGGTGTCAAGGCTTATTATTATTATTATTATTATTATTATTATTATTATTATTATTATTATTATTATTATTATTATTATTATTATTATTATTATTATTATTATTATTATTATTATTATTATTATTATTATTATTATTATTATTATTATTATTATTATTTTTAATTACTATTCCTCTTGACATGCTATGGATTAAGTGATCAGCACTAAAATCTAAGTGGCCATCACTAACCTCTAAGTGACCGTCACTAACCCCTAAGTGACCATCACTAACCTGTAAGTGACCACCACTAACTTGTAAGTGACCATCACTAATTACTAAGTGACCATCACTACATACTATTTGGCTTTCACTATCAATTTAGTAATCATCACTGCCAAGTAAGTGACCAGGGACTCACAGGAACGGAGTCAGTGTTGCCCACTGTAAGCGATCGAGTTTATGTCCATAACGCTCCAGACACCACCCGCGATAAGAACGACTGTAAGAAACTGTAAGCGGTTGTCCACAAAAAATATCCTGTAACGATTGAACGTACACTTTATACGTTGATTTTGAGTTCCCAAAGACCACAAATTCGCAATCGAGAAGATCGCTGTGTTGAAGTAAGAAACCTCCATCCTTTTTCAATGCCTCATGCCCCGCTTCTGGATTTTTTTGGCACTGACTAACTATTTCATGACGCATAGATTGGGGTACAACAAGCGAAACTCCAGCCTCTTCGATAGCAGGGACATAGCTATACCCAAGTGTTCGTTTCTGGGAACTAGTCCAGACACCATCGTACCTGAGCAACAATGTGTTCGCGTGACATAACAGAGATCCAAACCAGTTGGGATGTTTGGGGATAACTGCAACTCCCAATCCGGAGGTGCCGGGAATACGAACAAGAGAGAAGAATCCACAGTCCAGCAAGCGTGGCTTGCGTGCACGCGAAGTAACATTCTTGCGAGCAGGGTCAGAATGTTCTTTTACCCAACGCGCACTTACCACCAGGTAACATACAACCCATAGTGACTCGCTACGATTATTCTTACCAGTAAAGGTGGGTGGGCGGTGGTGGTGATGGGTGGGTAGCCTGTTAATAGGCTGACCTGAATAAGGCTGCTATTTTCAGAGGCGATGTTGAGGTGAGTCCCCATAATTTCAAAATTCCAGTTGAACATCACTTGAGTGGAATGCAAAAGGAAAATCCTCAAGATTACGTAGAAAATCACATTTTGCAGAACGGCGGATGCTATGCAACCGGGCCTCCCTGGCTGTGGGTGGGTGGGGGGGCCAGGTCACGCTTGAATTCAATGATTTCTGGAGCGCCTTTTTTTTTTCTTCCCCTTCCCAGTTCCCTTTCCAGCTCCCTTTTGTTTCGATTTCTGCTGTGCCTTACTCTTCTTCCCACCTGTCAACAATCACTCTTCTGCTGTGGTGATGGGCACTTACTACGTAGTGATGGGCACTTACTATGTAGTGATGGGCACTTACTATGTAGTGATGGGCACTTACTATGTAGTGATACGTAATCTTCGACTAAAAAGAAAGTTACCTTCCTTTGCAACTGCTGTCCTCTCTTTCTTGCCTGGCGGAACGTAATCTTCCTCCTCATCCTCTTCCTCGTCGTCTTCCTCGTCCGACGTCTCGGGCTGTTTCCCCTCCTTGCAAGAGCTACGTTGGACTCCTACAAGCACAACTAACTGCAGAGAAAAACCATAACAATCAGCGCGCAGGACTATTCTTTTTCTTGTTCCTCTTCAGTTACCTTTCTGCTTCTTCTTGGGTGGTGCTGGACGCTTCCCGCTGTTCTTGCGTTCCTCTCCACTTTCTTCTTCATCTTTGCCTTTACTCACTTTCTTCCTCTTCCTGGATTGCGATTCAAATTCTTCGTCTTCTTCTTCGTCCGCGGCCTGCACTTGTTCTGACTGTAATTGGTCCCCTGGGTCATCTTCCTCCTCCTCCTCCTGCTTCTGTTTCTTTCGTGCTGGGGGAGTCCCTTGATCCTGGGAGGCTACAGCCGTGAGCTCCTCCTGGCGCCTTGCTTCGACTTTCGACAATGCCCCTTTCTGTTTGAGTTGAGGGAGAGAGAGAGAGAGAGAGAGAGAGAGAGAGAGAGAGAGAGAGAGAGAGAGAGAGAGAGAGAAAGAGAGACTTAGACAGAAAGGGGCAATCGTCACTACATACTAAGTGATTGGCACTAATGACATATATAGGGAGAGAGGGAGAGACCTTTTTTTGCTTTTTGACAGAGCAAGCGCACGCCAGAAGACAGTTGCGTTGATCATGTTGGCCGACCAGGGGCCCACACGGTTAAAGAAGAATTATGCAACCGCGTGTAACGTCGCGTGATATCGTCAGGGGTCCCCCCCTTCTTGAGAACACTCGTAGCGTGTTGCACCCACCGGCTGTAAGCTACACAGTACAAAACAGAGAGAAAGAAAAGCATCATAGTAAGTGGATGCATATATATATACATATATATATACATATAAAGAGAGAGAGAGAGAGAGAGAGATAGAGAGAAAGAAAGAAAGAGAGAGAGAGAGAGAGAGAGAGAGAGAGAGAGAGAGCGCAAGAGAGAGAGATCATACTATCGATTTTCTTGTTGGCATAGGGAAATAGTGCAGCGCGACAAGATTATGTGCCTGTTCAAGGATGTGTCCGTGATGCCTGGCACGCCCAACGTAACATTATACAACGACCAACCCACACATACACTGCCTATCAGTCAAGGTTGGAGTTGACTCACCCCCCCCCCCCCCCCCTCCCCTCCCCGTCCACCCTTGCTTTGGGGAAGCCTTGCTAAGTGCTTTCAAAAGCCAGTCGACGTGTTCGTGTGCACCCTGGCAAAACACACCACACTCCTTACTCACAAAGTAGTCTGTTTATTGTTTGTGCACCCCTGTGCGTACACAGCTGAAAACGTACGAAAAGGTTTTTCAATGAGCCCTTGGGCTCAGCTCAAAGTGTACCCCTTTTCTTAAAAAGGTTCTCTTCCAACTCAAAAAACGAACGTAGTCTTTCCTTTCTGAGTGTGGTGGGTGTGTTTGTGAGTGTTGGCGTGTGTGTGTGTGTGTGTGTGTGTACCGAGTGCTGTAGACCCTTCACACACCAGTAGCTGTTTGTCTCTGGAGCTGCTCGGTAACCGAGTTCTCG